>ML818379.1:0-22670 GCA_009831015.1 Picea engelmannii | reverse complement strand
CAGTGATCGAGTGTCTTTCAGCAAATCAACCAAAAACGACGACAATCAAAGCAACGAAAGAAGTGTTTTCACACTTACAGTTGTGAAAACTGAAACGAAATTGAATTGTAATTGTCGCAAAAATGAGACGAATGTCTAGAAGCACAATGCGACAATGATTTGTCATAATACCATAAGGGGTGTAGGCAGCTTTTTGAGAGTAATCAAAAAAAAAAATGGGTTGGCTGCCAACACCACCACAAGGATCTCTAGTATGAATAGCATTGTACTTCTCCACTAATATTTCATTAAACTTCAGAAAAATTACAAAATGTTCAAAATAGATCTTCTCTATGTTTCTGCCAAATCCTTTAGTCAATAAAAACTAAAAATATACATAGAATATAACCTTCCCCAAGATGAGGAAGTCAATATCAACTCCTTCCAAAATTTGGATCTAGTTACAAAATTATAGCAACAAGTTTAGAACTGCCTGCTAGGAAAAAGGAATCCATTTTCTAGAAAATAGGTTGTAACGATCCATTTGAATCTTCCAAACCATGATACTGGTGAAGAAACAAAGAGAGGTTTTTGTGAATGGTCTCATTCTGGATAAAATCCTCTTTCATTTTTCTAAAATTTCTCTCCAATGTCTCTAGATACATGCCCAAAGATAATGACTAAAATATGAAATCACTAAATGTTTAAATCTGAAAAATACACTATAAAGATCCATTCGAATCTTCCAAAACGTGACACTTGTAAATAAACAGAGAGAGATGTTTTTGAATGGGATCATTCCTGAAAAAAATCCTATTTCAGTTTTAAAGTATTCATTTCCATCATCTCGGTATTTATGCCCAAAGATAATGATTAAAACAAGAAATCATTAAATGTTTAAATCTGAAAAATAGGTTGTAAAGATCCATTCGAATATTCCAAACCATGATACCGGTGTAGAAATAGAGATAGATTTTGTGAAGGGGCATACTCTTGACAAAAAAACCTTTTTGTTTTCAAACATTCCTTTCCATGTGGTCATAAACCGAGTTTGACATTGACTGCAAAAACAATCATTTCCAAAACTTGCACAACAAACTTGTGTAGTGAACTTGTGTAGCAAATTTCCTTTTGACATTTTCTTCTATTGTTGGGATTTGATTGATCCCAGAAGGTCACTTATTGATAGTTTGACACTTGATATGATGATAAGCATCCCTAGGACCACGTCATTACCCTTTCAAACATCATTTTCTTCAACATCCTAATATATGTCAAATACGCGATTCAAACTTTGACCCTTGAGCAAATTATAGGACACTAACATGATCGATTCGTGATTTTTATCTAAATATCATTAGGGTTCATTTTATAAATATTGATAGTGAGAATTTATTATGTACGATATTTTTCTTTTTCATTAATATATTTCTTCAAGTGGCCATGTTGGCTAGGTCATGGATATTTTCCCTTTCTTAGGGTTTTAACCATGTAAAACATTGGTGTACGATCTTTGATATGCTTGTGTAAGTAGTTGTTTAAGGTTTTTGACCTATGTGGAAATACCCTATTTTTTCAAACATATATATTTTTTGAATCTCAACAACCTTTATGAGCAAACCATTCATGACATATACTCTTGTTCTTTGATGAATCCTGTTATCAATTCCACCATTTTCAATTGAATAAGACTTGATGAAAATTTCTAACAAGAAGAAAAAGAAAAGAGAAAATGATTCCTTGTCACACACTTATTGAAGTTGTAAAAAATTTGGGTTGAGACATTTCTCACCAATACAACCACATTACTATTTCACAAAATCCTTGAAATCTAGAAGATATTGTGACTACAAAATTATTTTACTTCTTGATACAACCAAAATAAATTCCTAATCAAAGATATCACATGTACTATTTAAGATACACATATGGAGCATTATTTTTCTTGTTTAGTAGAGGAATTCATACTTAACTCTTATACTATGTAGAGCATTCCCTCCATGCATCACATAAACTATTTAATTCTTAGAGAGGAAGTAGTTCATGAAAAGAAGTGAGACTTTTGAAGTGAGAATTTTGAAAAGAAATTTGACAATTTTGTATCTAACATTGCACAAGGAAATAGAAGCATTGAGTTCGCTAAATCATTTAATATTCTACTTTTCGGTTGAAGGCCATAGAAATTGCAATAATAATTGGTACACTCTTCCTATTATTTGGGTTTCCAATACCATTTTCTTTAGGACTTGACAAAATGGTTTCCAAATATAAAACAAACAATATTTTTGAACTGTCATGGATAAGATTACAGTTGTAATGGATAGGATTACCAATTGGAAGTTTTATTGAAAGGGGTGCTACTTTTCAATCTTATGTTATATTTAAGTTTTAAGTTTGAATGGGTGAGAAATCATATGTTATACTTAAGTTTTAAGTTTGAATGGGTTAAATATCACACAATGTAAATTTATTTCCAATCTTACATAATTTAATTGTTAATTTTAGATAACTTAATTATGACATCTAAAATAAATGCATGTGTGATGTCATTGGATGTGAAGTGAAATATTCTCAGGCATTTGTTTTTTTAACTATCTTGTAATGTAATACTGTTATAACCCTAATTTTCACTAGACATGCATACCTAGCAGCGGGCCATCTTACTTACTATTTTTTCCAAGCCAATACTGAATATCTCTTCTTAAAAAACAAAATTTTCAAGATGTATGCACCCTGCACCACTACTGCCTGTGTATGTATGCTAGCTGCACCATTATTGTCTGCGTATGTATGCTATATGCACCATTACATCCTGCATATACCCACAAAAGTTGCAAGGGAATAAAGGCTTTTGGGTAGTTTCCTAACCAATTGACTGCATATAG
This sequence comes from Picea engelmannii, assembly GCA_009831015.1. NCBI lineage: Eukaryota > Viridiplantae > Streptophyta > Pinopsida > Pinales > Pinaceae > Picea > Picea engelmannii. The sequence continues at coordinate 19,806 of ML818379.1, read as the reverse complement.
CTTGTCACCCAACTGAATAACCATCTTTTTAGCATATAAAAGAAGGTGTTGGGATCCCATTCCAAGGAGAATCATGAAATCAGTGAAAACATTATCATTTCATAATGCCCCCTTTCCCTAAGAATTTGTAGCCACATTGTGAATTTTGAGCCAGAATTCCCTATTCTAGTCTTTTTTCCTCCATTACTAGCTTAATCCATTTCCTAGAGAGAGTTGAAGAAGAGAAAAATACGTGGACGCATTTTGAGCTTGGTGAAGAGGAGCCCAAGACTGGGTTCAAGGATCATTCATCGATCTCATTTTGTAAGTGACTTTGTGAGATTAATATACATAAGTACTTTTTCCATCTCGCCACATGATGTGTTCAATATTGATATTTGATTTACATTTTGTTATGACATCTAACCCACTAATTGATATATAGAATGCATGTTCGTAGTTTATTGTTTGTATTTTGGTGAATGAAGGTAAACTTTGGGAGGATATTTGCAGTCGAGGAACAACCGAATGCATAGGGATCGACACCGGATGCAAATTTTAAGGTAGGATTACCAGATCCCTATAATTTGTATTTTATGCATGAATGTGGGGTGTTGTCGGGATAGTTGTTAAAAGTAGGAGACTTTAGATGGTTAGCTTTGCTTTCACTTTAGAACCCTAGTGTAGTCAGTAGAGGGGTTTTCCCACTATAGAATAATTGGCGACCATACTGGGGCACCTCTAGGGTTTTTAGGGGATGTTTTTGGGTATTTTAATTGGTTTGATTACCTCTTTGAGTTCTCTGTAAGTTGTTGAGTCCTCAAGGGATTCTAGTCTACCAATACTCCCTACCTGGTCAACTTGACTGTTAATTTTTTTTTTTTTGAGAAGTTACAGAGGTGTACGTGACCTAAAGTGGGTCTACATGTGTACATACGTGCCCTAACTTTAGACAGCCCGCGTACATACACAACCTGCTTAAGTGTCAGTAGTTTGCCTGTGTCAGGAAGCCTTTTTCTTAAGAAGAGGCATGCATCCTCTTCCTTGATTGAAGTTTGACTTCTCAAGGGTTTATTGATTTAGTATTGGTCTCTGTAGTTACAGTCATTAAGCCTGGCTTTGACGTCAACTTGCTTGTCTTTAAAAAAAAAATGATTTCTTGTGTTTCCTAGATTTTTTAACTTATTTTTAGACTGAAGTTATGTTAGGTCTCTTTCTTTCTTGGCATTTTATTTGCATTGTTATTTGAAAAAGAAAAAGAAACTAGTATAGTGTTGTTTTTTCTTCTCATCTTAAAAACATTTCAAAAGAAAAATAAGAAAGATAATCCTTCTTTGCTAGTGTTCTTATAAGTTTATTTTTTCGCAAGAGTCTTGACAACATCAGTTTCACTACCACCCACTTTTGAGTAAATCAAGCTACTAAAAAGAACACGTAATCTAAAAGTAACTAGAATTTTTTGTTTTTAGGGTCAACCAACTATTTTAGGGTTAGGGCCTTGAATTACGCAGGAGAGGAAACTCTTAAAGGTCATTAAATCAAACATTGGAGTATGAGTTAGGAGTGTTAAAGTATAGTAAACGTGAAAGTTATCCTAGACCCCCCTCTAACACATGGGCTAAACACGAGGTCATGTGTAGAAAGGTAACGAAGATAACCCCTCCAAAGCCATACCAAGCGTAGTAGGCAACACATATAGAGGACTTATCTTGGGATTTTGTTGATCACATTTTCTAGGGAGCTTCATGGGTCTTGAATCCATTCGAGGTCCTCGGTTGTCTTTCGAACCACTTTCTTTAGATACCCTCAATAGGTTTTGGGCTTGATACCCTTCTCATTGCGGTCCACTTGACTATCGACTGTACCCTCGTGGTGATTGTTCACGAGCTGGAAACCTAGTTTCCTTTATTTTAAGGATTTACACAGGTGACTGTGGGGGTATACAGCAGTACCTAAGGAAGATTTCGGATCACACTTTTCATAGTACACCCGAAGGGTGCTTCAATGTTCGAGTTTCACTTGCATCGGTAAGTTTCTCTAGTGTTGGTTGGCGTAACTAATCTTCCTACTAGATAATGGTCTTCTTGATTTGACTTTAGGAATTTTTAGTGTGTGCTCTGTGCTCCCTAGTTTTCCATAGTGAGTTAGTCATTCATGGATTTGGGTATCTGACCTAGGGTGGTAGACCACCCACTCTATCGGTCGTGATGAATTTTCAGTCTTCCGCTTAGAAACGTGGAGCTGCCTCTCTATAGGCATTGTTTTGATAACACTGGTTCTCCAGAGTCAGTGTGTGAGACTTTTACAGACTTGAACGATCTCTCAAAGGGAGAACCTGTGCATAAGATATTTTTGGCTAAAGTTATTGACAATACAAACCAAGGAACCCCCTCACAGGGGGATTCTTGTGCTTTTCCTTTCTTCAAAAATGTTGGTGTCCCTTTGATGGCCACTTTGTACATTCCTGGGTTGAATGTGGGACTACTGGTTTGGTTGGGTACCATTCCAAATGTCCCAAATGGTCTTGATGCTTCACAGTTAAGATCTTTATATCATGGGAACCATGTTGATGTTCCTTCGATAGCAAAGTCTTCTTCTCCTCCTTCTCCCACCTCTGGTGAGAGTACAGTTGCTAGTAATTGGAAGTCGAAATGAAGTAGAAAGAGGAAGAATAGGAAGAAGAAGTCACCAACCTCTGCAAGTCATGTTGGAGATAGGTCATCAACCTTTGAAATTCATGTTGAAGACTAGAACCCATCCTTGGCAAGTCATCCTGGGGGCAAGCACCCACCCTCTACAAGTCATGATGGGGGGAAAAGTCGAATCACTACTAGTCATACTGGAAATAGGTCTGTAGCCTCTGCGAGTCATGTTATTGACCCATCACCAACCTCTACAAATCATGTTGGATATGTGCAACCAGCCACTGCTAGTCATGCTGGGGCAATTGATTATGTTGAGAAACCTGGACGGATAAGATGTAAGCCTACGTTCCCTTGTAAGCTTTTCAAGGGAGATCACCTTACTCATTTGTGCCCTGGCCTTCCAGAGGTACGAAGAGTGTGGTCCCTGTCTGCAAGCTCTTCTAATTCTAAGTCTTCTGATGTTCCGCACAGTCTATTCATCCATTGGTTGAGAAAGTGGTCATATCGATGCAGTCATCAATCAATCCCACTCTTGTTTTGGGGGGTGAGGTACCTTTCAATCATGTAGTCTCACAGCCTATTCAACCATTGGTTGAGAAAGTGTTCATGATGATGCAGTCATCGACTGATCAAACTCCTCTTTTGGGGGGTGAGGTACCTTTATACCATGTAGTCTCGCAGCCTATTCATCCATTGGTTGAGAAAGTGGTCACGTCAACGAAGTCTTTAGATGACACCACTCTTCTCTTGGAGAGTGTCAAGCCTACCAAAGTGGTCACACCGATGCAGTCTTTGGCTTATCCCACTCTTCTCTTGGGGAGTGATGTGTCTACCGACTATGTTTTTATCATTTCCAATTCAGTACTTTCAGAACAAGGGGGAATTCCACTCACTTTAGTGTGTGCTGTAGGAACTTTCATTCACTAGAAGATTATTCTTAGGTATAATTTTAACCCTTTTTTGGGCCCAAGGGACTAAATTTACGAAAAAGGAACCCCCACGAAGTCCATAGTTAAGCTCTTTTCAGACTCCATAAAATTGAAAAGATAGTCGAGTGACCTTGTTACTTCACACTCATTAAACTAGTCCATAAGAACGTCCTCTATGGAGTCCATAGTTAAGCTCTTTTCAGACTCCTTAAAATTGAAAAGATCGTTGAGTGACCTTGTTCTTTCACACTCATTAATTGGTTCAGAAAAACATCTATTGGTATAAGTTTACCCCTTTTTCTGGCTTGTAGATTAAAGAGGAAAAAGGTACACCTTGGGATATTAGTCTCGCCAGGAGAGTTCTCCTAAGTAGATTTTATACTTTTTCGGGCTTAGGAGACTAAATCTAGAAAAAGGAAGCGAGTCCATAGTTAAGATCTTTTCAGACTCCTTAAAATTGAGAATATTGCCGAGTGATCTTGTCTGTGTCACACTCGTAAAAATGGTTTTGAATAGATGTCTTTTTCGGTGCTAATTTATCCCTTTTTCTAGCCGACTAGACTATCCCCAAAAAAGGTACTCCAGTGGAGTCTTCTTTTGTGCTTTTTCAGACTCTCTAAAAATGAAAAACCATCAAGATTACCTTCTTTGGGATCATTCAAAATTACATTGAAGGGTGTTATCATTATTTCCTATCAATCGCATTTGCATTCCTGCGGCTTTGGCATAATGCCAGCTCCATGTTACTCTCAAATGAACCTGTGAAGCATGCATTATACGTAAGCCTTGTAGCACTTTTCCTTTGCGTCTTGACACCTTGACCCATGGATAAATTTTCTCGAGTGTCCTTTCCCTGCACATGTCTCCTTGTAATGAGAGTTATTGTGTTACTTGCGCTTGGGACTAGTATGCTTGCGACACTCATTCCTCCTTTGTAACGTAGCATTCTTTTATTCTTTTTCAAGATTTCAAAATATTGAAAAGGAAAAAAAAATCAAATCTACCCCAAAAAGAGGATGGGAAAAGTATTTTCCTTTTATGGAAGCACAATGAGTCACCCTTGGACAAAGAACATCCTTCAATTTTTTCAAGCTTTGGGATTTAATATGACCTTAGGAACATGTTCTCGTAACATAGATTTGTGTCCTCCTCTGTTTGGTTATTCTTCCAAACATATGGAGACTTTGTGCTGCCTCCTGCATCATGAACTTATGTCAATGTCATGCTGCTTGAGTTTGATCATCAATTGTGCTATTTTCCAACGAAATTTTTACCCAAATTGATTCAAACTTTCTGCAGTTTGTCTCTTGACCTCATGCTCAGCCATCCCTAAAAGTCCAATCAAGTCCTTTTTCGAAATCAATGAAGTTCTCTTCCTGATCACCAAGATCCTCTTGTTTGTTCCCCGACGAGCTGTCGAAGACCTCTAGGTAGTGAATTTGTACACTCACATTTCACTCCTACCCAAGTTTGGAAGATCTTGAAGTTATTACTCGAGCTCGGAAGACCTCATCTCCAGCCATCTGGCGTCATTGGCTTCTCGAAGATGGATACTATACATGTATATCTTTGAATTTGAGATGTATATCCTCTATGTATTGCTTGAAAATACACTTTATATAGCTATACGACATGGATCTCCAGTGTATTTGATTAGAATCCATGATTTATTTCATCCCGAGCATGGGTATGCCTGCCTCGATGAGACAATTGTTATTTTGCAGAGGGAACCTCCTGAACTCTGGTCCCGGGCTCACTCGCTTCGTACATTGGTAAACATTTGTAATGTATTCCATCCATCATATTCTCTTTTGACCTCACACATTAGGGGTAATCTTTAATAACCCTAATTTGCACTAGACATGCATACCTAGTAGCAGGCCATCTTATTTACTATTTTTTCCAAGCCAATACTGAATTACTCTTCTTAAAAAAAAAAAAATTGAAGATGTACACACCCTGCACCACTACTATCTTCATATGTACACTAGTTGCACCACTACATCCCACGTAAGTATGTTAGATGCACCATTACATCTCGCGTATACCCACATAAGTTACAAAAAATAAAAAGTTGCAAAGGAATACGGGTTTTTGGGTAGTTTCCTAACCAATTAACTTCCTATAGCCCATCACCCAACTGAATAACCATATTTTTGGCATATGAAAAAAGGTGTTGGGGTCCCATTCCAAGGATAAGCATGAAAGAAGTGAAACTCTACCCATTTCATAATCCCCCCTTGCCCCAAGAATTTGCAGCCACATTGTGAGTTTTGATCCAGAATTCCCTATTCTAGCCTTTTTTCTTCCATTACTAGATTAATCCATTTCCTAGAGAGAGATGAAGAGGAGAAAGACATGTGGAAGCAGTTGGATCTTGGTGAAGAGGATTCGAGGACCGGGTTCGAGGAGCAGTCATCGATCTCATTTTGTAAGTGACTTTGTGAGATTAATATAAAGAAGTACTTTTTTCGTCTCGCCACATGATGTGTTAAATCTTGATATTTGATTTACATTTTGTTATGACATATAACCCACTAATTCATATATAGAATTCATGTTCATAGTTTCTTGTTTGTATTTTGGTGAATGCAGGTCATCTTTGGGAGGATATTTGCATTCTAGGAACAACCGAACGCATAGGGATCGACATCGGACGCTGAGTTTAAGGTAGGACTACCAGATCCCTATAATTTGTATTTTATGCATGAATGTGGAGTGTTGTCGATATAGTTGTTAAAAGTAGGAAACTTTAGATGGTTAGCTCTGTCTGCAGTTTAGAACCCTAGTGCAGTCCATAGGGGGGGTTTTCCACTATAGTAAATAGAATTTATAGTTATATGACATCTAAAATAAATACATGTCTAATGTCATTGGATGTGAAGTGCAATATTCTCAGGTATTTTTTTTTTAACTATCTTGTAATGTAATAGAATTTATATTTAGTAGTTTCATATTATTCATGGTATTTGGGAACATGGGACTCGAGAATACATAGCTCCAAAGATTCTTGACATGAATTACAGTGAGCTAGTGGACATAGATTCATTTCCCATGTGCGTGTTGGAGATGTTGACGTCGGAGTATCCATACCGAGAGTACGGGAGTGTGGAGAATATATTTGATACAATAATGAAAGGGAAAAATCCTCATGCGTTACAAAGTGTAAAGGATCTGATGGCGAGGGACCTGATCAAGAAATTCTTAGAACCACCGGATAAAAGGTCATCTACTTCTATGATGTTAAACCATCTTTTTTCTTCAAAAACGGGAATACAATGATGTGGTAATGAATCAATATACTCTAAAAAATCCATGATAAGCACTCCCGAGATGAAAGTGGAGAGGGCATGTTTCTATTACAAATTTAGTGATGTGGGTGATCCTTTGTAGGGGAAATTGGAGATGCGAGATTTAAAACAAGGTTGAGAAATCAATATAGTTTGGGGCAAGTGGGTTTAGATCTTATGGATCAACAATGCGAATAGTCTACTATGTGCAGCGTAGTTTCAAATATTGTGCACCAAACAGGCTATGCTACAAAGTTCTTAAGAGAACTGTGAAATACACATATTTCTCAGTTTGTTGTGTGTTGTGAATACACACACTTAATGAAATGATTTATGAATGTGGAATAACACAGTGCTATGCTTAGCATATAAACTCAAAAATAAGACAAAAACTTTGTCAATACATAAAATGATTTATATTAATGAACTTCGGTGCTCTACGCGAATAAAAAATACAATGACAAGGATGAGCTTCAGCTCTAATGATTTCTTCTGTCAATTCTTCAACTGTTGTTGGTTCTCTCTACCTCTTTGCTTCTTATCTACGCATCAACTACTTCTCTTCAACATCATCGACTAACTAAGAGACTCATACTTATAAGGACATTGAATAAGAATTCCTAAAGAAGATAATATTGAATCAACATTAAAGACTATCATTAATTTGAATGACTCTTCAACCACATACCAAAGCTCGAGAAGATAGAAATTGACTCCATTTATAACTTCCTGCTTATTGATTGACTTTTTAGTAAATGTTTGACTTTTCACATACAGACTATCAAACTGTCTAACTGAGATTTCGGTCGACTGACAAGTTGACTGACAGACATATCAACGAAGACGTAAAGATCTCACCAACTTGTAATTACAATTTCCAACACTCCCCCTTAATTATAAGTAGGTGGGATTATAAAAGAAAAATTACATCAAACATTTTGAGTTTTCATTTTACTGTCACTCATCTGTTATTGCGCGGACTCCCAAATTATTGTGTAGATGTTGAAATGCATCTCTTGATAAAAACTTTGTAAACATGTCTGCAATTTGTTCTTTCGACCTGCAAAATTCTAAACAGATCTATTTGTTATTCACCAATTCTTTGATGAAATGATACCTTGTATCAATGTGCTTGGTTTTCTTGTGAAACACATGACTCTTTGATAACATGATTGTTGAATTGTTGTCACAGAATACTTTTGTTGGTTCCTATTTTTCCTGAATGAATCTTTTAACATCCTTCTCATCCATACTTCTTGACAAGTTGCACTTATAGCTACGACGTACTCTACTTCTGTTGAAGATAGTGTCGCTATGGGATGCTTCCTTGATGCCCATGATACCATACCTGTTCCAAAATGAAATGTGTACCCAGAGGTGATTTTTTTGTTATCTATGTTGCCTCCACAATCACTGTCAGTGTATCTAGTGATTCTGAAATCTTTTGAAGTGGAGCACTTAATGCCAAAATATTTTGTTCCATTCACAAATATCAAGATCCTCTTTCCTGCCTTCCAATGTGATTCTTTTGGAGTTTCCATGAACCTTGAAATTAGGCTCACTCCATACATAATGTCAGCTCTTGTCATTGTTAGATACATAATACTTGCTACCAATATTTTAAGCAGTGTGGGATCCACCTTGGACCCTTTATCTTCCTTGCTTAGCTTCAATCCTATTATGAAAGGTGTTGGTGCTGCTTTTGAATTTAACATATTGAATCTTTTCAATATTTCATGCGCATACTTGGACTATGAGATAAATATTCCAGTTTTGGAATGGTGCACTTATATTCGTAGAAACTATCTCATAAGCCCCAAATCAATCATTTCAAATTCATCCTTCATGACTATCTTGAATTCTTTTATGCCAAAATCACCTATAAATATCAAATCATCCACATATAAACAAACAATTAACACATTACCTTGCTGATTTGATTTGATGTACAGTGTTGGATCATTTTCACTTCTCTAAAATCCATTATATGTCAAATAGGAATCTATGCGACTGTACCAAGATCTCGGAGCTTGTTTTAAACCATACAGTGCTTTCTTCAATCTGTATACTTTTTTTTCTTGTTCTAGAAACTCAAAACCTTGTCGTTGTTCCACATATACTTATTCTTCTAAGTTTCCATTCAATAATGTTGACTTTACATCCATCTGATAAACTGTTCATTTGTACTGTGTGATAATAGATAACATGGTTCTGACTGTGTCCATGCATGCCACTAGTGCAAATGTTACATTGTAGTCAATTCGAGGTTTTTGTGTAAAGTCTCTTGCAAATAACCTTGCCTTGTACTTTTGTACATTTCCTTCTGCATCTTTCTTGGTTTTATAAATCCACTTTACACTTATAACATCCTTGTCTTCAGGTATATCAACCAAATTCCATGTTTGATTTTTCTCTATGTATCTGATTTCTTCATCCATGGATTGTGCCCATACATCATCTTTGACAACTTCTTCAAAGGTTAATGGATCATTGATTTGTGAAAACAAAGTAAAAAATGAAAATGAATTTGTTGCACCTTCATTACAGATGTTGCACAGACTTCTTGTCTTTCTTGGTAACAAACTTGCTAAAGTTGGATCTGGAGATGTAGAACTACTTGGACTGCTTGTTGGTGTTTGTTGCACTCTAGGTGTAGACTGAGCATCTACTACATGGTAATTTACGTTGTAGTGATAAATGTAGATGGGACTGCACACTGACCTCTGCATGGTGTTTGAACCATTTCATCTTCTGTGTCATCATGCTCCATCACATCAATAATTTTTATTGTTTTTTCTATGGTTCCATCACATGATTCATTCTCCATGAATTGAACATCGCGGTTGATTATGAATTTTCTTATGATAGGGTCATATAGCTTGTATCCTTTTGTCTCTTCAGAATACCCAAAAAATATACATTTTTTTCATTTATTGTCGAGCTTCCTTCTCAGTTCATCTGGTACATGTGTGTATGCGAAACAACCAAAAAAATTTAAGTGTGCCACATTATGCCTTGAACTTGTCCAGGCTTCCTGAGGAACTCTATCCTTGACACTCTTAGTCGGACATCTGTTCAAGATGTTTACTACAGTTGCTACTACATCATCCCAATACTCATATGAAAAATGTTTGGTTGTCAACATACACCACACCATTTCCATGATGGTTATGTTCTTTCTTTCTGTGACACCATTTTGTTTTGTTGTGTATCGTGCGGTAAATTTCCTATAGATGCCATGAACTTTACAAAAGTTCTAAAATTCTGTTGAAATGTATTCTCCTCCTTTGTTTGTTCTTAGACACTTGATGTAATAGCCACTCTACTTTTCCACAAGTGATTTAAACTGCTGAAAACAACCCAATGCATCAGATTCATGATTTAGAAAATAAATCCATGTATTTCTTGAGAAATCATCAATGAATGTTAGAAAATAAGTACTGCCTCCTATAAATGGAGTTTTCATTGGTCCAAAAATGTCAGAGTGTACTATTTCTAGTGGATCTTTTTCTCTGTAAGTCTTTCCAACTGGAAATGATTCTCTGTGCTTCTTTCCAAATATGTATCCTTCACATATCCTTTCTGGTTTTTCAATAATTTCTAAGCCTTTTACCATATCCTTTGTGTGTAGAAGCTTCATACCTCCAAAGTTCAAATGTCTAAATATGAAGTTCCATAACCAGGAATCATCTTGTATTTCAGATTGGAATGTTGCCTTCATTGTTGTGCCATTCTCTCCTTTCTTGATATTGCACGCACTATTTTCTTCATTAGAACTACACACAATTTCTGTTGTAAATGCAGTTTCTAACTACACACTTTTTCCTTTATCAACATTTTGTGTTGTATTCTTCTTCTTGACTAGATTTAATGTCAATGGGAACATCCTGTTACTTGTCATATGGATTTTTTCAATAAGAATATTGCTTGGGCATTTATCCATAATCACACAGTGATTATATTCCATGTAGATTATGTATCCTTTTTGTAATAGTTTCCCTGTACTCATCAGATTATGCTTTAGACCAGAAAAATATTATACATCAAACATAACTATTTGTTTTGCTTGTCTGGTTAAAATGTTTATACTGCCTTTCCCTAAGACAATGACTTGGATATTTGTTCCAAGTGTAACCTTGGTTTGGACTGACTCATCCAAACTAGAAAAAATTTCTATGTTTCCTGTCATGTGGTTACTACAGCATGAATCTAAGTACCATATGTCACATGGACTCGCTTGAGGAACATTGCATTCAACCGGTGACACTATATTAGGCATTTCTACTTCACTAGGCACAACTACAATGCGCTCCATAAAAATAGGGCAAGTTTGATTATTTGCGTTGTGTGATTGATCTTGACTTTTCTTGTTTTGATTATACTATATCGTTTTTCACTCATATGCATAATGTCCATAATTTTTATAGTAATGGAATTGAATATTTTATTTGTCAGTTCTTTGACAAATTGACTGGTTGGTACTTGGGTTTTGACCTCTTCCACCAACATTTCCAATATTTCTACTGCATCCACTTATGTCATAACTTCTTGTTCTGCCTCTATATTTAGCTCTCCCCCTCCCTCTTCCACTAATTATAGATGAATTCATGGAAAATTCATTCTCTAATGACATTTTTGACCTATTCAATCTATGTTCATGATTGATGAGGGAATCTTGCAGTTCATTTAGGTTGAACTGAATCAGGTCTTTGCCTTCTTCTAGAGTCACAACAAGGGTATCAAACTTGGGAGGAAGACTCCTAAGTACCTTCTCAACAAATTTTATGCCTTCTATGGTTTCACCATGAGACTTAATCTAATTTATTAGTCCAATGATGTGGGTGTAGAATGAATCTATTGTGTCTGAATCTTTCATTGACATGGTTTCAAAATCTCTTCTAAGAATTTGGAGTTTTGTCATATTTACTTTGTCCATACCCTGATAGGAGGTTTTTAATATGTCCCATGATTCCTTGTCTTGATTTTTTGATTCAACTCTTGGAAGTGTGCTCTCATGCATGGATTGATGTATGTAAAACAACGCTTATCCATCATTCTTTCTTTGATCTTTCAAGACATCTTTTTGAGCTTGTGTGAGAGAATTATATGCTTCCTGATCTATTGGTTCCACATACCCATTCTCAACTATTTCCCATACATATTGACCTCAGAACAAATCCTTCATGGTCAAGGACTACATCTCATAATTCTTGCCTATAAAAGTGGGAGGTTGCATATTTGAGGTAGAAGCCATATTTTACTTTCAACGTAGTTTCTGCTTTGAAAATATTGTTCTAATAGAATCCACATAACCATTCTCAACTATTTCCCATACATATTGAACTCGGAACAAATCCTTCATGGTCAAGGAATACATCTCATAATTCTTTCCTATAAAAGTGGAAGGTTGCATATTTGAGGTAGAAGCCATATTTCAATTTCAACATAGTTTCTGCTTTGAAAAACTTCTTCTAATAGAACCTTCTTTGATACCAATTTGAAGGGTGAAGATCTGATGGATCAACAATGCATGTAGTCTACTCTGTACAATGTAGTTTCAAAAATTTCACACCAAATAGGATGCGCTACAGAATTCTCAAGACCACTTCACAATACACAGACTGCTCAGTTTGTTGCACGTTGTGAATACACACACTTAATGAAATGATTTATGAATGTGGAATAACACGGTGTTATTCTTAGCACATAAAGTCATAAACAAGAAAAAATCTTTGTCAATACACAAAATGTTTTATATTAACGATCTTCGGCGTTGTGCGCAAATACAAAATGCAATGATAGAAATGCAATTCGGCTCTAATGATTTCTTCTGTCAATTCTTCAGTTTTTATTGGTTCTCTCTACCTCTCTACTACTTCTCTACGCATCAACTACTTCTCTTTAGTATCATCCACTAACTTAGAGACTGAGACTTATAAGGACATTGAATAAGACTTCCTACATAAGCTAAGACCGACTCAACATTAAAGACTATCATTAATTCGAATGACTCTTCAACCACATACTAGAGATCGAGAATATATAAATCAGATCCATTTATAACTTTCTTCTTTCTGACTGACTTTTGAGTAAATGTGTGAATTTTCACTTACAGATTGTGAGATTGTCTGACTGACATTTCGACTAACTCACAAGTTGATTGATCGATGGAGAAGTAAATATCTCACCAACTTGTAATTACAATTTCCAACATGGCTGACTAGAAATACAAACCATATTAGACAATAGAGAGGATTTACAATGGAAGAAGAGGAAGATAGTGCGCATTACTATATATATTATTCATGTTACAATTTCCAGTGGCTTTAAACATCATAAGTTTTCTTATCCTTCCATTTAAATTCTTACCAACCATGGTTTGTTGCATCATCATCTCTTTAACCTTTTAGTATTATGTCATTAATAATACAATCTTTTATATAGTTTTAAGATAAGTGTGATATTTTAATATTGTCCCCTTGGTGTATAGTAGTCGGTGAGGGACTGTTTTTTTAGAGCACTCCTCTGTAAATGAAGTTACAGGTTCAAAACCTCTTTAGACATCTCAAATCCAACCATATTAAGAGCTACTCACTTGTTCTTGAATCAATTGACCTGATAATACTAGTGTTACATTATATTTTATATGGTGTAAATAATAAATGTTCATAACGTTCTGATAACTTTTTTCTATACTAAATATAACATTGTCGTTATCTATGACGGGAACGTTCTTTCTATCTACGAAGAGAACTTTCTTACATATCATGTTCCATATATGGAAAGATATCGCCACAATATCTAATTGCTTACTTATTTTTCAAGCTTTGGTTTGGTCATGTCACATGTAACTTTGGTTTGGTATGGAATGGCAAGATATCGCCACAATATCTAATTGCTTGGCTCAAGTGTCAAGCAATATTAGTAGTTCAATACTAAATACGCATCTATAGATAAAATAAAATGAAAAGAGAATGTAGTGTGTAAACCCTAACCGCTACTCAAATCCCAATATTTTATTGCATTCTTAACTTGAATTGGAGTTTTCATACACAGAACAATAACATGGTCACTCACACAATCAACGCTCATGCTACTAATACTTTAACACAATTCACAATTTAATAACTATATTCATGCTACTAATACTTTAACACAATTCACAATTTAATAACTATATAGAACACCTCAACCTACAAATACTGAATGAAGATCACCATATCCTGATTACCTCTAATTTCTAAGTAAAGAGCATATTTAGCCAGTAATGCGCATAAAGTATGAACCCGTGATTGAATTTCAAAATTTAAGAAGGTTTTCATTTGCTTTTTTCCCAAACAAGGTGGTACAAGCTAACATTAAAATCATCCTATTAAGCAATGTTTTAGAGATCAACTTGACTAATATCATTAATTCATGAAAGGAATGTGAGTATTCAAATGAGTAACATTCCTACAAACAAAATGCAAACGTAATGTGTTTCTATTTTCGGCACACTAGTTCAGTGGGAGTAACACTAATTTAGTGGGAGTTAACTGAGTAATTCTAATTTAGACTTTCTAATATTAGACCATCACTATTATGCATGCATTCCTAATTATAGGATGTCATTGCCTATATGAGTGAAGATCACTCACTCATTGATCAGATCATAATATACATTGATTCTCAATCTTCATTGTGTATCTCTCTTCTTTTTCTTGAAAATATTTGTTTGTGTATGCTTTATCTAGATCTCCTAGGTAGGTTTCCATGAAAAAATGACATGGTATCAGAGATACGCTGCTTGGAGAAAGCCACACAAGCCAAAGAATAAGGAAAAATGGAGTTTCGGCGAGCTAAATCCGTGGTCGTACCATTAAGCAGTGATTTCTCCAAAAATATTAAGTTTTTAAGGAAACGGCTAGTGAGAGAAGTAAATCAACCCATTCTGCAAGTGAGTTTTCAACCATTTGGCGAGATTCCTCATCGTTTGCTCAAAAATTAAGTCGGAAGATAACCTCCTGAAATTGATATGAATCCATGGCCGTACCTTTCTACAGTGATTTCTCCGAAAATATTAAGTTTTTGAGGAAACGACTTGCATGAGAAGTAAATCGACCCATTATGCAAGTCAATTTTCAATCGTTTGGCGAGATTCCTCACCATTTGCTCAAAAACTAAGTTAGAATATCATCTCCTGAAACTGATATGAATTTTCACTTAAAGTGTCATTTCTGTCGTGATTTCTTAATTTTTCACTTGTAGATTGAGAGTAAATTTGTAGGGTTTCTTAGAAACAGTGGGAGAGATGGATAGGACAATTATTATATAGTCAAACTTGGTGGTAATCCTCACACCATACAATCATTTTTATTGGAAACCAAAGGCAAAATTCCAACTCAGAAGGAAATGGTTGTATAATTTGACGATGGAGACATAAACAAAATGTACATCAGCGATTGAGAAGGTGAAATGGGTGAACCGTAAGGATGAGGCCACAAGACTACTTCTTGATTTAATATCCATTGATCTATGGTTTCATGTTGTCTCATGAAATACTCCAAACAAGATCTAGACCCCCTTGGAAGTACTCTTTGGAAAGCAGGATGAGATGAGAGGTCATATGCTTGAGGTAGAGTTGAATACCCTAGACCCTAAAAGTTTTGATAATATACATGATTTCTTTACTAAATTTAAATCTTTGATTTTGAGCTTGGGTGAATGTGGTATTGACAAGTCTTCACAAGAGAAACAACTTATTCTAACAATCTTGGACAAACTAGGACCAAAATACGTTGTATATGTCTCCAATTTCCATTATGGCAGATGTATTTTTGGAACA
Organism: Picea engelmannii; assembly: GCA_009831015.1. Lineage (NCBI taxonomy): Eukaryota > Viridiplantae > Streptophyta > Pinopsida > Pinales > Pinaceae > Picea > Picea engelmannii. The sequence goes on along the minus strand of ML818379.1, from coordinate 4,139 downwards.
AATTGGAAAATGCTTGTGTTGGCTCAGTTCATTGAGTCTCTAACACAAGATCAGACAAAACTCATACAGATGGGCCTCATGAAAAATCCCAAAACACATTCACTCACCATGCATGATGGAAAAGGGTCATCCAAACAAAATGAGAAGGAGAGATATTCCAAACCCTTTAATGATTCTTCAGGTTCCAAAGACTCTTCAAATTCCAAGAAGAATAAGAAGGGAAAGCAGTGAACTTACTACAATAAACTAAGTCATGAAGAATCTGCATGCATGAAGAAACAGATCGATCTTATGGCATAGACACTTCAGCAAAACAACCTTGGAAACTTCATTCCAGAGGGAGTCAAGAAGCAGAAGGAATAATATCATGCTCCTACGAAAGGTAATCATCATGCTCTGGTTGCAATTAATTCCTCATCTAATTCATGGATGATAGATTCTAGTGCATCCCATCATATGGCAACAAAAGAGAAATTTTTCTCTTCTTTGAGTCCATGCTCAAGACCCCCTATTTTCATGGGGGATGATACTCCAGTAGAAGTAGCATGATAAGGGAGAGTGGAACTCCACAATGACAGTTTTGAGAATGTTTTACATGTTCCAAATCTTTCTATGAATCTTCTCTCAGTTTATCAGATCACTCAGAAAGGTAAAAATGTTGACTTTACATCAGATTTAGTTTCAATAATTGACATGCATAACAATTCTATCATTGCAATTGGTGAGGTGGATCACAATTCAAGGTTGTATAAATTCACTAAGTTTTCTGATGATGACTCCTCTATTCTACTTACACATAAGGACAATACTTTGCATGCACCTCCAGTGCAACATGCATATACTCTTTTTCTTCCATCAGTTTCATACATCAGAGATGATTCCATACACTCAGATTATGTACATGGAAATAAGAACGTAGTACAGCCAGATAAAAAACCAACATTGAAACTTCAGCAGATGCCCATGAAGGCAAATACCACACTTCAGAAAGCATGCAACCTTGCATGGAATCCATTATGGAAAGAAACCATGCAGAAGGAGTATGACTCACTCCTACAGAACCATACTTGGAATCTGGTTCCAATACCAACAAAAAGGAATATTTTCAGGTGCATATGAGGCCACATGATCAAGAGGTACAAGGCTAGAGAGGTTTCCAAAGGACTTCATCAGATCCATCAAGATTTCTACATCTTCACGAAGACTTTCAGTGAGCAGAAGTTTCAGACTTTGCAGGATCGTCTTGCAGTGAAGAACACAATTGCCTAAAAGCTGTCATTTTCTTCTTTTGATACATCATCTTTTGAGAGGGGGTTTTTTTCCCACATGGTTTTCCCTCTTTCCTAATTTTTATTTAGTGTTCATTAGTTGCATTGTACATGAATACCTAAAATTTCCTAGTAGCAGGGACTCATTTTTTACTCCATAGTGATGTTCAGGGGGGGTGTTGGAGAAATTTCTATTTTCAGCACACTAGTTCAGTGGGAGTAACACTAGTTCAGTGGGAGTTAATTGATTAGTTCTATTTTAGACTTTCTAATCTTAGACCATCACTATTATGCATGCATTCCTAATTATAGGATGTCATTTCCTATATGAGTGAAGATCACTCACTCATTGATCAGATCATAATATACATTGATTCTCATTCTTCATTGTGTATCTCCCTTCCTTTTCTTGATAAGGTTTGTTTGTGTATGCTTTATCTAGATCTCCTATGCAGGTTTCCATGAAACACTGACAATTTTGTATTGCAAATGGTTTGTAAAATACACAGTGCTTCAAATAGTATACAATCAATCAATATTTACTCTTGTGTACTTAAAATTCTATTACATGTTGATACATTAATCGTTTATGGATACTAAATTTGAACGTAACGTATTGGTTTTAAATTGGAAACGAGATGTAAAATAGACACATTCCATGCATAAATTATCTAATCTTTAAATTATCTAATCTTTGTGTATAAATGATCTAATCTCTATGTATGTGTATATATATATTTTTAAGTGTGTATATTTTCACCGTTGGTCATAACATTGTGGTTTTGTGTGAGTTTTAGAAACCTCGAATCTTCAGAAAAAAGAAATCACTATTATGGCCATGTTGTTTCTATGTTATTAACCAAATTTTAATTATATATTCAAATACCATTGATCACATTCATAGATTGAAATAAAAAAGTCAAATATCAAACACAGTCAACTTTTAACTATAGATTCAAATGGCCATTGAGCACATTCGTGTATTGAACAAAGTAATCCTACTTATATTATTTCTACTCTTTGGGTTTAAGAATTTTTTCATGGGCTTCGATGGAGGAAAGCATTAGAGTGAGGACTCTTAGAATTAATGCTTACATTATGTTGGAAATATTAATTACAATTAGTGAGATTTATCTTAAGTTGACTCTATTTTTCACTAAAAACATAAGTGTTTTACTCACATGACAAGGAGGAGTGTTAGGAGGAGATTTATTAAATGAGTCGATCTTTTAACTTTCTCCAACTCTATAAATAGATATAGTGAGTCAAATTTATTTATCTTAAATGTTTTGAGTTAGTTTTCTTCGAAAGGAAGTCTTTCTCCTCATATTTATATGTCAGATAGTCTAAAAACATATACATACAGAGAGTCAATACTTATAAGGAGCAACGGTTGTGAAGTTAGTCAGATAAGTGAGAGAACAATCTCTGTGTTTTTTGTAAGTCTGCAGAAGTTGTTGGAGCCGAAGCTCAACATAGTTTTGTATTATGTAACTGCATGCAGTGCCCAAGTTCATAATATATTAAGTATCTCGAAGTTGATGTATATTTATGAGTTCTGTTGTGTCCAAACACTTAAAAATATATTCTCTCTATTTTCTAAACAAGTTAACTAATTCTATATGTTGTATAGATGTGAGTTTATGTGTTAAGAGTAGCACAATGTTAAGTTTATGACAAAGAAATTATTTGTTAAGTGTTATCATCACAACGCATAGTATATCGTGCAATATGTGTACTACACAGTACGTTATCAAGTTTAGCGACGAATTTGACGGATCTATGCAAGCCTATCTCTGGACTAGATAATCATTCAATTAGAATAGCATAACACTATAGAAAATGATTAGATCACAATATCATAGAATGAGGCTTACAATCCATGCATAAATAAATAAGAACTTATTATTGAGGTAGTTGCATAGAAAGTGGCGTTCAATAGTAATCAACCTTGATCTTCATAAAAATACATAGCCTTATAGAACAAACAATTAGCTACTCTTGATTGAAGGCTTACAACAATTTATTTTGGAAAACTACTCATGCATTTTGCATGCATTATTTAGTCAGAGAATCTATATATAACACTAACCGATAGAAAAGAAAAGAAAACTCCAAATATATTGCATCATGTGATATGATTGATAAGACTACATCAATTACCAACATGCACCCACTTGATGTTGAGACGACACACAATCTGATCTCGAAGTTTCAAAAAATGGACTTTAGCAATTTCTTAGTGAAAATGCCTGTAAGTTGTTCTTTAGTCTTTATATACCTTAGTTCTAATTCCTTCTTTTGCACCAAATCTCGAACGAAATTATACTTTAAATCAAACTTTTTGTTCTGCTAGGATGGAATGAATTCTTGGCCAATTTGATGGCACTAGAGTTATCAAAAAATATAACTATAGGATGAACTTGTTTCTCTCCAATTTCTTCTAGAACTTTCCAACATACCTCTGGATGAAGTGCAACTATACTTTTCTTATTTGAGCTCCAAGTAATCAAACTCAAACCAAAAGAGAAACAATTACTAGATGTAGACTTTCGGTCATCCAAACTACCTCCTCAATCAGAATCACTAAATCCAAGATTAAACCTTTTAGAAGTGTAGTAATGAATACAAAAAATTATAGTTCTTTTCACATACCTCAAAATCCTCTTGCCTTCCTTCATATTTATTTTAGATGGCTCTATCATGTATCTTGAAACAAGAGAAACTGAATAAGAAATACCAAGTCTTGTGTGGGTTAGAAACATCAAACTTCCAACAATACTTTTGTATGTTGCCTCAACAACTATTTCAGCACCATCATCTCTACACAACACAATTCCATGAGTCATTGGAGTGGAGGCTCGTTTACAA
>ML818378.1:100009-111246 GCA_009831015.1 Picea engelmannii | reverse complement strand
TGCTTGACTTTTCTCCAACTATTCCCTGACTGCTTGGTGCACTTGTTGGATCCGTTGAATGAACATGATGTTTTTGTGTTTGAGCTTTTACTTGGAACTAGATGTCAATATGATTGGTACCTCACATAGGCACACCATGCCATCACATAGGTAATAATTTGTGTCCTCAACAAGATCGATACCTCACATAGGAACATCAAGTCATCACCTAGGTAATAATTTGTGTCTTTGACAAGATTGGCACCTCACATGGGAACCTGAAGTCATCAAATAGTTAATAATTTATGAGCACAAAAACTCTCCCAAATTGGCATAATATGACCATCTTCACTATTATTACATGTGAACACACCTCCTTTTATTGTAAGTAGTGCCCATAAATGTCAAGTGGTGTGCATGTAACTAATTGATTCCTCAAACAATCTAACCAAAGGGTCACTTAACTTGGTGAACAAATTTGACCATGTTAAGTTTCCCTAGCTTATAAATAAATGTAGCCTTTAGAAGATTTATACGCACAAATTTATATAATATTTTGAATGAATTGTGTACCATGAGCTATGGTAGTAATGATTGACTTGCTTAAACATAACTATACCTTAAATCATTAAGCTAAGTACTCCTTGACGTTTTGTAGATGGTTTATGCACAATACTCAAGTGTCCCCACTTAAATCTTGTGTATTGTGGTGTTGTGTGGTTTTACTTGTAGTTATTACAATCAAGACTTGAGTATAATTGATAATGTCATTAGATCTAGTTAGCAAGCCTTGGGTTTCCTCCATGGTTCACTTTGACCCCTTAAGAACCCATTTGGGGCAATCCCTAACTTCATGGGTCTAGTTGGGGGTGTAAACCCCATGGTTTTCTCCATGGTCACTTAGGATGCCTTAAATTGAGTATGCGGTCATACAAACTCATTTTGGACTTGTTATTTGCAAATTCAATTTGGGTCAAATCCCTAAAACCTACCTAATCTCTTGACATTGAGCAGGTCGTCGGTTTCCTTGGGGTACCACAATTGTTAATCTGCAAGTTGTTTAATAAATATTTGATTTGGTCCTCAAAACCTGTGGTACCTTTATACCAAATCTACAACATGTAATCAACAAAGACAGTAAGATGGTTCCATATAACTTAGAAACCCCAACAACTTACTCAACTTTCTCTTACACCTTAAGGTCACTCCTTTTCCTATTTATACTTTTTTGTTCCTTCTTGTAAAGTCTCATGAACTCTTCCATTTTGTTTTATCTTTGAAAACCCTAATTTTTAAGTACACACTCAGACTAGCAAGTGAACTCCTTAAACCTCTCTCAAGGTGCTAGAGTTGCATGCACATATTATCTCCAACACATTTATAAGGATCTCCTTTAGCTATCTTCGATTAACCATCAAAAGTTTGATTAATTCATCCATGGGCATATTCATTAGCATAGTTCCACTCATTCCTTGGAATTTTCAACCCCACAACCTCGAGGGAGGTTCCATCATGTAGCACAAACAACCCCTAAGTGTTATTTTAAGGGATGGGGCATTAGAATTTTTTCTTTTCTCGACTATTTCAATTTTCCTCTTTGACAACTCTAACATCTTCTGCTCATCAAGAGATTTCCAATGACTGTAATTTCACTTAAAATTGAGCTCTAGATCGAAAGTTATGGCCCTCCAAAGTTATCGAGTTTTCATGCTCGATATCTATCTTACTGTCATGTGGCATCCATGTGGCACCATGTCACTCGTGCCATCTAACGTGGTGACAACATGGCACCGATGTGGCACCTACCTAACTTGCCACGATGGAACTTCAGTCCATGTAAGCCTGTATCCGTCAACATTCAGGCCTTCTCCTAATTCATTAAACCTTCACCTCCAACAGATACGACACTGAAGAATATTCCCTTTTGATACCATCCATTCAACATTCGAAAGGTTCAGGAAGTTTCACTACTCCAAAATCAGGGTACTGAAGAATATTCCATCTTCTCGATGGACAACATTGATGCACTTACAATCTCCCTGACCAACAGTTGAGATTTGTTCGAGGGTTTAAGGTTCTCCTGTCCGGCTGGACCACACTCGACTCACCAACCTATTAATGATCGACATTTGTCGTCCTAAGGACACTCTAGCTACTTTTTTGGCATGCCATGTCATTCATGATGTCAACACTTTGTCTCTTAACGTAAATGGGACTTACAACAAATTGACGGCTACCATCGCATCTCGCCCACTCATAGACCTACGATCTAGATATGCCCCCCCCATCAGAGTCATACTCTGAACTCTTCGAAGGAGTACTCTAAACCCTTCAGGGTTGTATTTTGAAAACAACCAACTTCAATCCAACTAGACCCACACTCATTCTTATTGACTAATCAAATTTCGATAGGCAATTTCATATTGATGCTCCCAGTCAGTACCAACTCGCTCTTCCCTCTCGATATTCCAAGTGGACCCTCGATGATCAATGGTTCAGGACTAACTCACCCGCTTCAACATCTACAGTTCATACACGCTCAACTGCAGAGTTCCTCATTCGGGGATTTTCCCATAGCACATGAGATCTCCCCCCCTCCCGAAAGTCCCACTATGAATAGTCCCTTTCAGAGTCTCTCGTTTGAAGATTTTTCTCACAACGCTCGAGGGTTCTCTCCGAAGATTCCACTCTGAATAGCTCACTGTGATCAAGGGTTTAGATCTCCCCATATCTATGAATGTCGTTCTCTACTGGTCAACACAGGGATTTAAGGAGATATAACGGTTTGTTTTGAGGACTTAGCCATTTCTCGAGTTCTGCAAGGTTTTGGCCCATGTTTTTTCAAAGTTTCAGGACTAGTCTAAGGCCATTACGAGTCATTGAAACTTAAGGAGAAAAATCTTGCATGATTTACAAATTCTCCCTACAAGGATATAAAGTGCTCAAGCACGCAACAATTCATACTTAGCTCATTTTTACAATTATTAGAGCAATAATAAACATTACAATGTATCTCAACTTGCATGCATTCAAATCGTAGATTATAAAGAACTAAGTTTCTCTTATATTCAGACATTTACACATGCATTATGATATACCACTCATAATCAGTTTCAATGAAAATAAACACTTATCTGATAAGGAAGTTGCCAAATCCAACTGGCTGAGAGAGGACGACTTTCCTCCTAATCTTAGGCCTTGATGTAGAGTCGCTTCCTATAGCATGCCACCCCCATGGAAAGCCATGATACCACCAAGGAAATTGACTGAGCTAGGTTCCAAGTTTGTAATGATCCAAGAAGGTTACTCTCCTTCCTCCTCTAACACAATAGAATTTTCCACCTCCCAGTGAGCTTTGGATCTCCACAGGTTTATCGAGTGGTTTTTCAACTGGATTTCCTTTTCACAAGGGAGTCCCTTCTCTACTCAATAGTCCCTCAATGGCCTCTCCTTACCAGTGTCAGTTTTTGACTAGTAAGCACCAAGCTACGACCCACTAATGCTCCAGTTCGAGATTTGAGTCTTCTCTATTCAGGGTGATCATCAACAACTCAGACAAGCTTCTTATTTTCTTCATTGATGCATCTCAGCTCCACTACACTCAATCATTCCATTATCCCCTTTGCCTCATCAAATTCCCCTAGTGTATCATGGCTAGTACTATCAAGTTTGTTCCCTCTTAGTCATCGATTTGGTGTTTCTATTAAATCAAAACATAATTACATGCCTCATAACATTAACATGTGTTGTTTGTGCATAATTAGAGTCTTGGGGGGGAATAAGGTGTTACATTCCCTCCCCCTTAAAGAAACATCGTCCTCGGTGTTCAAAACACCATGTATATACAATTATACATTAAATAAAAATGGGTATGCCAATCTCATGGCCTCTTCCAACTCCCATGTAGCTTCATATGCTCCAAAGTGCTTCCATTGCACCTTGACCTACACGACGACTCGATTCTAGAGCATTGTTTCTTTCCTATCTAGGATGCATTCAGGTTCTGGCTAGAATTCTCCTTCTTGTTCCACATGTATTAAAGTCCAATCAATAACATGATTAGAATCATGTACATATTTCTTTAATAAAGACACACAGAATACATTATGTGCTCTAATAGTAGGTGGTAAAGCAAGTTTGTATGTTATCGGTCCTATTCTCTCTAGGATTTCAAATGGTCCACAAAATCGAGGAGCCAACTTAGCACACATCCCTATTTTCAGGGAGCTTCTCTTGGGTTTTAGCCAGAGATACATGTGGTATCCTACTTTGAACTCTATGGGGGTTATATTGCTATCAACATAGCTCTTTTGTCTATCCTGAGCAATTTTCAGGTTCTACCTTATCTTAACTATGGCATGTTCTATTTCTTTCAACAATTCAGGTCCAAGTGTGATTTTGTCCTCTAGATTGTCCCAACTAATCGAGAATCTGCACTTTCTGTCATATAGAATCTTGAATGGGCCCATATTCAATGATTATTGATAACCATTATTGTATGTGAATTCTACCAAAGGTATATATTCTTCCCATTGCTTGGGTCGATGCATAACATGCATTCGTAACATATCTTCTAACACTGTGTTAACCCTTTCGGTCTGACCATCTGTTTGAGGATGGTAGGTCATGTTAAACGCCAACTGTGTTTCTAAACATGCAAACAAACTTTTCCAGCCTCAAATATGATGAACTTGGCACATACAACCTGTTATTGTACAACAACAAATTATCAACCCTTAGCTGATATTCTTTGTACCTCTTTTGTGTGGGTTCTTGTTGCAACTTTTCCTTCACTTGATTGAAGAACTCATCTTCCTGCAAGAGGGTCTTAATTATCTGCTAAATGTCAAACTCTCCTACACTTATTGTTACTAAATGCATTGTTTGAATGCTTCAGCTGAGTGCATCTGCTACTTTGTTCTCTTTTCCCTTTATGTGTTTGATTTCAAAGTCAAACTCATTGATCAACACCATCCACCTTGCCTGTCTAACATTCAATCTAGGTTGGTCAAATAAATACTTCAGACCACACTGGTCGGTCATGAGGATAAATGATCCAGGAGGATCTAAAAGGGAAAATATTCAAAGCCCTCAAATCTCAGCAAAAATGACACCAAGTTGAAGATCTCATCATGACCTTTCTGACAGTACAAACGACACCTCAAACAGAGTCTGAACGAAGATGATATGGCTGGTCAAAGTTGTAGTCCAGCCAATCAAAGTCAACCTACTGACATAAGCATTTGTACAGATGGAGTCATCACTCGAACGTATAGGGTCACATCAGCATGACATGTGGTAGCACGACAGGATGCCATGTGGCACATTGATATGGCTTTTTCGGTGGCCACTAGGGCCAATTGATGGGTGACACGTGGCACTTGTAGGTGGTTCCACGTGGCACCACCCAGGGGCTGCCACATGGCCCTCAGATAGAATGACATGTGGCATGATGACTGGGTTAAGGCAGCTGGTAGCAAGGCACCACATGGCCCAATCACTAGGTGTCGCACCCCTAAAAATCCCAATGAGGGTTTGAGAACAACCAAATCAAAATTAAAAAAGGACCAACCTGGACCAACCAGTTTTGAATCCAACAGTTGGATAGGTTGGCGGTCTCATCCCTGAAATTCCAATGGCCACATTTAAATGATTACCAGCGACCATATTCCAAATAATCCAGCGATCGGTGGTCACACCATAAAACTTGGCGGAAAGACATTAAACCAGGTGTGACAACCAAAAATCTGTGCAAAGGTCTTATCATAAGGTTGGTGCCAAGTTTCAATATGGTGAGAGGTTCCAACGAAACACTATTATATATTTATATATATGTGATAAGTGGTTTCAACGAACAACAAAAGGGGGAGGTCGATGGGTTTGACCCAACCATACACTTCAATTAACCAACTGCCAACCAAGTGGGCTAACAGATCGGTTGAAAAATCCACCTGGGAATTTTTACTTAGGCCAAAGTTTATTCATCCACTCGGGGTCTGCACCCAAAGGCCATACAAGAACAAAATTTTATGCAGGTACATGTGCATTATTGCAGACTGGTGGCATGCAAACCGAGGCAAAGATCCCATCAGGAGCTTGGAGGCGACGATGTCAAATTCGGACGATTTGACAGACGATTTTGCACTACTCCTTACCACGAATCCATGGGTTTAGTCAAATTTTGCATCCGGGCAACGTATCATAAGGAAATATTCAATTTTTAGGTATAACCATTGTTGTGTCATTTTCGTCACTCCAATGAGTAAAAGAAGGGCACTTGCAAGTCTAGTTGGGCCTGCTAGACAGGACAGAGGTTAGTGTATGAATCAAATGACTCAATCACATGAAATAAAAAAAAACAACTAAGTTAACAACAACTAAAGAAATAAAACTAAAATGCATGGGGAAATTAGAACCAAAATCAATCAAACAATTGACCAATAATCATGCCATCAATGGAGAAGTATATTAATTGGCAAACATTGTAGAGAAAGGGGGACTTATGGATCCCCTCTTCCTCCTTGGGAGGGCTCTTGAATCCCCTATGTGAGAGCTCTTCTTACAAATGGTAAACTAGGAAGCAAATGGTGAAGAAATCCAAGCTTATTCCCTCAAGAGGTGAGGTGAATAGCTTAATGAGATGATGTTAGTATGCTCCAAGAAGAAAAGAGGTTTCTTGTATGAGAATAGAGGCACCATAACAATACAATGAGATTCTTGAATTCATAGTGTACCCGTGGCCTCTTTTTATAGCAATTCTTTAAGGCAATATCCAATCGATCTTTAGTGTGAACAAGGAGCCCTTTAGGGCATCCCTAGGTCTTTGACCAGCCCCCCACTCAGATTCAGCTCGGATTTGAGGATCAAATCAAGATGGGAGCTGGTCCAGAAGTGGGTGAGGGACCGACAAGAACCATAAATGCATCGTTCACATGTGTGTGCAGATTTTTTCATACACAGTCGCTCATCGGGTGCATGTGCACTCTTCTGGCTTCTTTGGCCTATGCACATGCACGTGATTCCTTTAGTGTTTTGGCCCATGTTGATTTTTTGACCAGTTTGTATAGTTTTTGTGCCCTTTGGAAATGCATTTTAGGGGCTATGAATGAACTAATAGGTGTTTGGAGATGTTGTATTCCTGTAACCATTTGCGGACGAAATTTCAATGATAATAGATGCCCCTTGATCTGTGATCTTAGGAGCATACATATAACTGAAATACATCAATGTTTCTTCTACTAAGAGTACCATTGTAAGGAAGAGTGTTGATACGAATTGCAAGAGAGATCCGTTTGGAGGGAGAGGGAAACCTGTGGGACCCAAACCTTTCTCTAGGTAGGGGAAAATAAAAGTTGTATACAAACGAGGCGGGTATGCCCCATGCTCATGTCATGTAACTCAAAAATGTATGATAGTAATTGAAGTTGTATGCTGATGTAGATAATTGCAGCGCCCTCCAGGGCGATTTGATAATGGTAGATGACAATTCTGATGGTGAACATACTCTGAATAGAGGTAAGGACGCCTATAAGAAGTGTTGATGACTCATAAGCATTGATGGCCTAACAAATTCAGAGGTCTTTGGCTAGTATAAAACAATTGCAATAGTTGCATAGTAAGACCCACCGTAACATGAGAGTGTGTTGATGTCGAATGTGATGGGGGTCAATGACAACAAAGAGCAACGATGGTTCTCTCTATGTCGTCTGAGACTCCTCATTGTAAAGGTAATGAGAGTCGAGATAATGTTTCCCTTCTGAAAATTGTGCTGATGTTGACAGAGAGGGAGACGTGACTCCAAGAAGCAAAAAGGGCTTCATGAAATCCATTGGATAAGATCAGGAACTGATAAGGAACATGGACAAAGTCAAGGTGCGGGGAGACTCAAGACTTCCCTTGGTTGGGGATATATGGGAATGATGATTGGCAACAACTTTGAAACTGGATCTAGTGTCAGGGGGACAACTAGTCATGGGTTAAATTGCACCAGAGGCGTGACAAAGTGAACAAACTCAGAGATCAGGGGTACGTGGATTGTGGCTACTCAGGGTTTATGGACAATGTCAACAGGAGAAGCAGATAATGAATTCCCCAACCAAGGGCGACATGGGTTGCTTTGCCAGAAAAAAATAAGGTCGCCAAGGGAGACAACAAAAGGCTATGTAAATGCTGGAAACAAAGGCTTTTTACAATTTACCAAATAAATAAAGAATTGTTTGGGATGAGTGTACAGATACATAAATGGGTGCCCTAGTGCAAGATGGCTTGGCCTGTGAGGGCGCAAGTTGCGTGGAGAACTGGTGGAGGGTGGGGGCCTCATGGGTGGGTTTCTATATGAGTTAGATGAATGGAGGACAATTTGCAGATGGGCAAACTGATTGTGGATGAAATGGAAGGTTAATGATACTACAAAGGTGCAGTCAAACTAGAACCGTGATGAGATAACCTAGGAGTCCATTGGGAAAGGTAGAAAAATGAGGAGAAAGAGTATGTGGTTGATTCTCAGAAATGTGTAAGACTATCAGGACTCCCATCCTTAAAGGGTGAAAACAACATGAGTGTAAAAGTACCAAGGGGAACTGTGAATGGGACAACTCATGTGGGGGAGAGTGCTACCAGGTGACAATACTAAATTGCAGCGGAGGTGTTAGTACTACAGAGCCAGATATGAGGATCCTATAGGCGAATGTCGGAGGGTGTGACTAGGAGATGTAATTGGTATTTAGAGGAAATGACTACATGACAGTTTTGATCATATACCTGAAGGGGTTGTTGTTGATTTATGATGACCAAGTACCTACACACATTAAAATCGAATACCCGACGTGAAAAATATCTGAAGATAAAGAACGTGTAACAATTATTTGATAATTTTGAACATGAGCATGCGTACATGGACATGATGTGAGAAAAATGCATCCCCAGGGGCCTGGTACTGATGGTGACCCGAGGAATGTGACTGTGTAGGTGGCGGGATCCTGATCATGTGACTGAAGATGGATTGAAAAATAGAGACTCTGAGCTTTTGTAACTAAGTGTGGAAGTGTGGCAAAGGGGGCGATATATAGCTGTGGGGCCCACAATATCACCTCATTTGTACCTGTTGCCTTAGTGAGTTGACGAGCGATTTTTCGAGGAGATATGGAGATTACGAGAGTTCAAGTTGACCGATCCAATATTTGTGAGAGAAAGGTAGTGGTCTCATCCTCTTGCATAGTAGTTAGGGTTTGTTTTATGGGCAGGGTCGTACGAATGGTCGTACTAGGGGTTTTTTTAGGGGTGGGCCCCCAAATGCATGGGAGAAGGAAGGTAAACCACGCTCAAATGTGTGGGTATAATTACCTCTCCCACGCATGATGTGCAGCTATGTGGAAAATAGTCATGCAGGGTGGTGTGTGAGAGGGGAAAACAGGTGCACTCGTGTTTAAAATACAATTGTGCTCTATGCGAAGTTGTTTCTCCAATAGTTGTGCATTAGTGCGTAGCTGTGAAGAGAACAGGTATGCATTAATGAGAACATGTGGGTGCTACAGACGTGAGTTTGATGCATGTATGTTTCTTCGATAGTTGCGCATTGATGCGCAACAGTGTGAAGAACATGCGCGCATGTGGGGGTGACAGTTGCGCATTTGAGGCAAAGTTGGGGTTGGTGAAAAAACTTATATTTTTTGAAATATTTTATTTATGAATGATGAGGGTTGATCAAGTGTTGTTTGTGTGAACGCAGGTGATCAGTTCAGGATGCTAGTCCACTGGAGGTAGAGGGACTGGGAGCACCTCTGGGAGGCAGTGAGAGATGAGTCGGGCATTCAGGGACTTCTGGCAGCATGTGGGCTGCTAAAGTTCTTCGACTTCCCTCCGATACGGGTGCAGGAGTACCTGCTGCAGTTTTTCATTTCTATGTGGAGCACTAAGTTGCAGTGCTTTATTGTGCGAGGGAAGAAGCTAACATTCTCTGCTAGGGAGGATGTCTATTTCTTGACACGACTCCCTTTTCGGGGGATGGCCCTACCTATTGATCCCCAATTGTCAGGGGATGTCCATTTGGCAGACTTGGCGTAGAAGTATTGTTTGGGACCGAACATTATGTCAGGTTCGGTCATGCGCATCGAGGCGATGGACGATTTGTTGCATAAGTGTATCGCCGTGATGATTGTGAGGATCTACAGATCCTTAGTGATGTAGTGGATTAGTGGTGGTCAGTTGACCATTATACGGAGAGTGTTGGATGGGGATTTCTTCGCCTGGGGGTTGATGTTGCATGCCAAGATGATGGGGCAGATTAACCGGTGTCATATTTATGACTCTGGTGAATTTGTCTTTGGATCAATCTTGGTGGCATGGTTTTTAGAGAGGGTGGCCATGATGTGCCCTAAAGTGTTGCTGCCAGCGGCCGAGGCACGGGAGCCATGACTGATGTGATGGGCATCTATTTTTATACGACATGGAAGTGGGGAGGGTGGCCATTATTTCACGACCACCTTGGCACTTGTGTGGCACCAGATGCCACAAATTATACTGTGGTCCCCATATGGTGGGATGGATTTCCTGCATGACCTGGATGTGGCGTTGCCTTCTGGGGAGGTTTGGGATCAAAGAGGTATGTTGGTGTTTATGTTTTTTTATTTTGATAGTATAGCATATGTTTATATATGGATGGATGTTGATTCTATCATTTGTAGGTGTTTGTGAAGATGTGGGGATGTGAGGCCGAGACGCAGAGGTGGTGGCAGAGCCAGCTCGTCAGGGGCCAGTGCAACCACCACAAGTGGGAGAGCGATGCCAGAGGTACAGGGCTGGTGCGATGCCAGCAGATGATGCAAGAGACGGCAGGAGGAGTAGATTTGATGACCACGATGCAAGGCCATCACATACTCCTTTGGTAGAGGTTGGTGGGGTGCTAGAGGATTTCCTCCACTAGTTGGAGGTGGTGCTACAGGGTGTGCCCGAGGGCATGTGGTCTCATATCCAGGATGAGAAAGTCTTGGAGTAGTGTGTGGGCCTTCCAGCAAAGTTGCGGACCTTGATCCGCAGAGCAGCTGTAATGGGGGCAGTTATGACTGGGCGACTACCCCCCATGACCTGGAGGACCCCCAGCTGGTGGGGCACCTCTTCCAGATAGAGGACCTGGTGGTGGCACTCTAAAGCCACCATGAGTGCTCTGTTGTATATTTTTGTATTTATTATAGGCCTACAAGCCCATTTTGTATATAGTGCAGTGTGACACCTAGTTGATACCCAAAGGGGTGAGGAGGGGG
>ML818378.1:65364-87023 GCA_009831015.1 Picea engelmannii | reverse complement strand
CGATGTTAGGCTTGCCTCTGTTATAGGTCAGCTAAGGAAAATTCACTTCTCATTCTAAAAACTAAGTTTCTTTCATGTTTTGAGAGAAAATAATATAGATGCAGACCACTATGCATACCTTGCTAGCTCACAAAATGAGGGGACCTCAACCCTTAACAACATGGTTACATATCAACCTATTACTTGAATGTCTTGTAATGACATACATTAAGCAATTAACTTGGAATGCGACCAATTCTATGAGCAATGTCCTATTTAGAGTGAGGGCGACAACGATGAGACTACCGACTATCTCTCACATGTAGACCCACCTCTCGATGCATTCATTTAAATCATTAAATCTCACATAGATGGATCTATGTGGGATTTTTATGGCTCAACACATATATCCTTGTGACAGTGAGCTCACATGCTCGACTCAACTGGGTGTTTGGGGATTTAGTTTTTCATGGGGAACCTCTGGATTTCTTTTTCGACCCATTGGCATATTTTTTCTTTGCATTGGGAGCTTTCAAGGGAAGTTACCTTTGGAATTCAAGGTGGTTGTCCTTTAGTTGGTAGCATTTTCCTAGTGGTTATGGTTTCTTCTTTTGACGTCCTATAATGTTTTCTCCTCATCTGGGTTATGTTCAATGGTCACCTTCCACAAGTCTTAGGGCCAATATTTTCTTTTGCAGAGCTAGGCTCTTGGTTCTTCATGGTTTTTGGGTTGAGGTTTCTTACTGTTTAGATTTTTGGCTGCTCTCTCTTCTCTTCGAGGGAGCTTGTTGGCATGTTTCTAGATTTTCTTAAATTTCATGCTTTTTGGTTGGGGGGTGGGCTTGTTCATGTTTTGGGCCTATCCATTTTCCCTTCATCTCTCAGTTTGTGAGGAACCCTAATCTTTGCCTTCTTGTCTTGTCCATGGCTCTAGATTACAAAGAGCTCTATGTGACAATGTGGGCTCTTAAGAGGCATAATGACTCTATATAGGCATGGAAATGTAATCCATTCACTCCAAGAGAAGATGGTGGAACAATGATCTATTTTTAGTTCTCATGTGGAAGTAATTGTGGGTATCTTATTACATCAAAAGAAACACATTTTGACTCTTGAAGTCGAATTGAGCAAACTACACCAGGTTGTCGCACAACTTGCCACCCACAATCAAAATGCAAATAGTATTCATATTTACCCCTCATTTATAGAGCATGGACCTTCAGGATAAAAAGTCTCCGCACAACAAGTACTAGTGCAAGCAGCCCCAACAAAGCAAGCAAGTAGTTCAACCAACACTTAAGGGATGAAGTCCACTACTGCTCTATTATCTTAGTAATTTTCAGGTATGTTTTTTGAAGTTGTTAAGTTTTTAGGCATATTTTGTAGATTCTACACCTATAAGTTTGAAAGGCTCGTGATGTATCTAAAGAAAATCCAGGCTTTTAACTTTTTGTTGGATAACCCTTTTTTTTGATATGCAAATTGAAGAACATCACTTTTTAAGAAACACATATTAACATGAATATCTCACAACTTATTCATTCCAATTGCAACTTCCTTCTAACCACTCACCTTTTTAGGCTCATACATCCTTTATGCTAAATAGTTCCTTGGGTGATCCATCATTTACCAAGGCTTTAATATATCATAGGGTTATAGTGTCATCAAAGTAGCCTACCACTCACCTTTTTAGTCTCATGCATCCTTTATGCTAAAAATTTCATTGGGTGATCTATCATTTACCAAGGATTTGGCACATCATAGGGTTTTAGTGTCATTAAAGTAGCCTTATGCCCATGCTTTATGACTTACAAAAACCACCATTTTTCCTTACTAGGCAGATCCATGTAACAAACATAATAATAAATATGATAACACGAATAGCTATAATAAGTAGCAAACAATAATAAGTAGATTAATGAAAGGTCAAAGGACACATCTCTTACCACATGACTAGTCAATGCAATTATAAGTACAACTTCACGAGGCTTATTGTAAATCATTCTAACAATCATTTTTATTATTCAATATTTTTATACTTGCACAAATATTCTTGCAACTCAATGATTTTTCTAAGGAAATGTACTTGCGGAAAACCCTATGAATACTTCCCCATGATCCATGGATGGTAAGTGGGGTAAATTTTTGGTCTTGATTACAGGGCCTTGCCCTGGGGGAATCAAGAGAGTTGAACCTGTGACCAACAACAAGCATGATAAACTCATATATGGCTCTAGACCAATTGAGCTAACCCTCGGGTCTAGTTGCAACTCAATGATAAACAATGATAAACAATCTTGTTTATCTCATTTGGTATCAAAGCCACTAATTCGACCAAGTTGGATTAATTTTGCAGAACCCATCAATTGTTGTTTCGTATAACCACATATGCATACTATTGTTTCATATATTTTGTACGTTTATATGCTCCCTACAATATCACCATGCAATTCATTGTCAAATCCACCCTATGTTGTCCATCTACAATTATTCCCTTACCATTACTAGTCATACCAGTTGCCTTTCCTTTTCTATAGTGATTTCTATACACATATGTCTAGTCTGTCAGGTCGTACAGTGCTACCAATTACCATAAACTCAGTGATCGTTTTAAATTGCAATCCCATATTACGTATCAACCAATCATTTGATAGTCGTACCTGCTTTTGCTAGCACTTATTGCCATACTCTTTCCCACATTTCCCAACATATACACCTTAGTATGTCTTTTTAACCATCATCCACAATCATTCCTTTTAAATCCCTCATGGAGTTTTACTAAAGTCACTCCCCCCTCAATCACTTTTAATTTTTTAATTTGTAGTTTTGATATTAAGTTGACCTACCTTTTAAAGACCACGTATTAAATAAATTAAAATTTTTGTATACACATTGTATATAGTAAAAGTTAAGAAGTGGACTCTGCAAAGAAAAAGGCCAACCCCAAGATGGATACACAAAGGTTAACTGGTATAAATATGAATTCAATAGCACAAGATACTATCTTGGTAATGTTGAGAACAAATAGAAAGAGTTAAGAGAAGGACACAAATAGTTAGGAGAGTGACAAAAAGAATTACGGGACAAAATTGATAAATTGATAGAAAAGGAGGACAAAATTGATAGGTTAATAGAATATTTTGAGAAACGATGGAAAGCCCTAATAAAAATGAGAAACAACCACAAGGATGAAACATCAAGGATACTTAATGATCACAATAAAGGATTGACCAACTAACTGAAAGGGTAGATGTGTTATTTGCACAATCCTTAGTCCACCAAAGACCACAACCAAGTCCAAATTCATTAAACACCAGTTACTAGAGATATCAAGATAACATGGGTTGTCTAAATAAAATCAAAATCAATATACCTAAATATGATGGACTAGAAGATAAAAAAGTTATCACGTGGGTTAATAAAATTGAAGGAATTTTCGCTATGAAACCACTTGCTAACGAACTAGAAAAAAGATTGATGGCATCCTTGTACTTAGAAGGTGATGCTTATTGTTGGTTCATCCGGAGGTCAAAGAAAACTAGTGGTTTATCTGTTAACTGGCAAATGTTCATAGAAGATCTTGTTAAGATATTTCACGACGATGAAGGAGATGACACCTTTAGCAAGTTCACTCATTTACAACAAACACGGTTAGCTAATGAATATACCCACGAATGGGAATTACTAACTACTATATTTTTTGACCTTACACATGATCAACTACTAAAATGTATATCAGGATTAAAACCCATTATCCATAATGAGTTAAGACTATTAAGACCTAAGAATTTGTTTGAATCCATAAGCGTGGCGAAGATAACCGAAATAAAGCTCAATACTCAATATGATGTAGCTTTTGTACTCCCTCTCGAAGAATACAACCAATTACAATAATATATCACCACTCATAAAGGGAGAAAAAGAAGGAAAACAATTGGACTCAAGGGCATGGATGTGAAGACATGTCATTACGCTAATATAGAATATCGGATGTTAAGAAAATAGATGCCTTGAACCTAGAAAATGAGATCACTATAACATATAACTTAGATTTTGGCTGCGATGAAACACTACCAAAAGTATCACTAGCGTCAATCTCATGTAACTACCAAATAGAAATGAAGATGATGTGCTTGAAACATAAACTATTACTCAGAATGGCCAAATACAACAACTGGCTACAAAATATATTCCACCTCATCTTAGGAAGGTTGAGAAGACCCATGTTTGAAGAAAAGAAGAAAGATAACCTACAAATCCACCTATAATAAGGACAAAGAAATCACAACCTAAGATGTTAAAGCTCAAAGGAACTGTAAAAAATAGAAACATAACAATAATGGTAGATTCTAGCAATACTCATAACTATATAGCCATAAATGTCGTTAAACAACTAAACCTTTTTGTGTATCCCACCAAGGACCTCATAGTTACAATATATGATGGCAAAAAGGTTAAGGGACTCGGGTGATGTCACGAAATCTCAATTCAAATACAAGAATTGCAACTACAAACATGATTTTATGCCCTACCACTTGATAAGATGGATATGGTGCTAGGTGTAGAATGGTTGATGCAGTTGGGAATGTATACCACCAACATTGAAGAATAGTTCATGAAGTTTAATTGGCAAGGTCAACATTATAAATTACATGGTGTTGAAGGTTCCACTCTCAAGAAGAATGAATTACAATTGAAAAAATGCAAGATGCATAAACAAACATACAACAATATAAACAAGATGTTACTAATAAGCATCAAGTTTTTATGTTAAACAATCAAGTCAAAAGACTTTAGGGTATGATGCATATATCACAAAGGAGCCTCAACAACACTCAAATGAAGGACCAAGCTAAACCCCTAAAACCATACAAAGACAAGGATGTTGTTGCTAAAGAAAATGCTAAACTAGAGAGAATCCAATTTATTATGGTTTGAGAACAAAGCATTCCTTAAGGGGGTGGAAATGTAACATACATAATAATAAATATGACGATAAAAATAGTTATAATAAATACTAATACTAATATAATAAATAGTAAATAATAATAAGTAGATTAATGAAAGGTTGATAAACACATCTCTTACCTCGTGACTAGTTAATGCATATAAGTACACTGTAAATCATTGTAAATCATTATATCTATCATTTTTATCATTCAATATTTTTATACTTTTAAAAATCTTCTTGCAACTTAGTAATACAAATCTTGTTTATCTCAATTCACCATCCCACCCATGTCAGAGACATAAAAACATTGAGTTATCTCTTTATCTTTCAACTAACTTTGGAAGAAAGTATTACAATAACCTACTTTCAAATAATATAGGAAGTTCCACATAATACTTAGCTTTCATTTTTTTATACGCAATGGTCCTTGTCTTCATTATGACTTACTTTCATTACCATATCCAAGACATTTCCCACAAATGAGGAGGCAAAGGAGGGAAAAATCCCAATCCTTTGCCAATTTCTTGTGAATGGGTGAATGGAGATTGAAATTGCATTCTCATTTGACAATTTCTTGCCACTGAGCCCGCAAAGGAGGTAAAGGAGTATTAATTCCTTGTTTTTTGCTCCATATTTGAGTACAATAGCCATGTAACTAGATTTAAATTAAAATTTTGGGGTTTGTAGGTGGTTATTTTGGGCAATCACTTGGGGAAGAGCCAACAAATGCCCTTTTAAGGGTAAATAGGTCATCCGTTGAGATCCTATACACTTGCATTATATACGAAGAAACTAAGCATGACACCACCAGGGAAAAGCATCCGATTACAAGCTTTGGGCAAGGGCATTTTATATCAAGACAAGACAAAGAAGACACATAAAGAAATGTTGAAAGCAAGGCTAGCTCTGTGTTCACCATTATATTTTTTTGCAAAATTAAACTTTGCTAAGTTTGACTTTTAATTGATTGTTTTGGTATAAAAATATTATCAATAATTATATTTGTTTATTTAACTTTAATAATCATAACGTTGGCCTACAAGCTCTCTTTGTTTCTACTTATGATTGTATTTGTAATCAATGCTACATGCACTTATTGTCAAACACATTGGAACAAAAGATTAATAACTTAGATAGGTGTAGGCATTCCCAAGAGGGTGCATTTTAAAAGGTACATTTTAAAGCTTGTTTCATGGTGTTAACCTGTAATCCCATCCCATTTCCTTTGATTATTAAGTTTTAAAAGGTATATTTTAAAGCTTGTTTCATGGTGGTAACATGTAATTCCAATTTCTTGAATTATTAAGGTTATTAAGGTTTTTCTTAATGAATAGTAAAGTTTTAATGATATTTTAGTGCTTTTCACGTATTGAAATAGTATTTTAAGGAAATTTAAGTAATTTTTTTTCTACATTAAATTTAGTTTTAATGTACATTTATCATCATCATCTAAATATGTATAAACCTTGAAAACACACTAACATATAAAAGTTTCTTCTAAATTTGTTCCCATTGATTATTGACTAAGAAAAATTGATT
Organism: Picea engelmannii; assembly: GCA_009831015.1. NCBI lineage: Eukaryota > Viridiplantae > Streptophyta > Pinopsida > Pinales > Pinaceae > Picea > Picea engelmannii. Next base: position 80,554 of record ML818378.1, on the reverse strand, counting down.
ATTGACTAAAAAAACATTAGTGGTTTTTTTTAATAAAAAAAATAAAAAATCATTGTTCTTTAATGTATCATAATGGTGACATTATCTCTAGTTTCATATCTTCAAAAGATGAATGCGATGGTTGTGAAGGTCCTTCTAGATATCAAATACCTTGTTTGTTTTTTTTCGTTATTATTTTTGACATAGAAAATTTATATTTAATTGTCAAAATTTTCATTTACATGTATTTTATATTCTTTTTCCAATTAAAAAACTCAACTTCTTCATTTATAAGCATTTTCTCATTTTCTACTTCACCAACTATATCTCCACTTCTCTTTCATCTCCAAATATTACTTGAGCTTGAATATGAAAAGAGAAGTGGCCATGATAAACTGTACACACTACTTGAGCTTGAACATGAAAAGAGAAGTGGCCATGATAAATTGTACACGTTATTTGAGCTTGAACATGAAAAGAGAAGTGGCCATGATAAACTGTACACGCGTGCGCACACACACACAAATTTTAACATCGATTTTGATTTGAATTGTTGATTTATACAAAAGTCTTATTAATATTCACTTCAACACATAATCTAACATTAGAATACATTTCATTTTCATAAATAAGATCCATTGAAGTCAACTAGGTCTAGTTGAGGTAGTTATGAGAGGAGGAGTGTTATCCTCTCTACCCAGGTTCAATTCCGTAAGTAATACATTGAGCTCTTAAATGAAAATATTGTTGTCAAAGCCTCTAGCTTCTGCATAATCCGTTTTACCCTGGGTATCATCCTTGGAATGAGGGGAAGTGTGTGACAAGTTTCCTTAGAAAATATATTTCACAAAAAAAAAGATAAGATCCATTAAGATGAAATTGTCAACATGGTTCCCATTATTTTAGATAGTCTCTTCATGTAGGAGCACAAGAGAAGATTAGATAATATTAGGTAGAGATTAAGGAGTTTACATCTTTGGTGTTGGATTAAAATTGAGATGTTGGGTTTCATAAGACAAAATCTTCCCAAAATGAGAGCCCATCTTTGAACCAATTCTAGAGGACAAGGTTGAGGGGAAAATCTAATTCTTAACCATTAGTCATTCTCTTTCAAGCCAGAGGAGGCCTTTGCGTTGGCAAGGCTTTTAGATGCGTTGAGAAAAGGAATTGACTTTGACAATCACTAGAGAACATCAACACTTTCAACACAATGGATTGAAAAAATCGAGAAATATACTCCATAAATATCATTGAATGAAAAATGATAAAAAGAAAACAAACCATTAACAACAACATATTTGGAAAAATGCTACCCTACAAAAAAAACCAAAAAATAAGATACACCTAAAACTCCTCTCAAAAAACAATGACCATGGTGATGAAACCATGCAAAAGGAGTGAGATGCACCTAAAACTTCTCCAAAAGGCAATGACCATGGTGATGAAGCCATGATACCATTTTCAAGATTCCATAAAGAACAAGCAATTATTTCTACCACTATAAAAACTCTTATTCTTTAAAAAAAACAATTATTTTTATTATTAAAAAAACTCCCTCCTCTTTAGCATATTGAAAGATATTTATGTTGTAGAAATGAAAGGGATATTGAGATATGGGTATTTATATATGGATATTTTAGGAAAATGTATGTGTATTTGACTTAATTAACTTAGTTATAGGATATTTTATGAAGATGCATAAATGTTAGGGATATTTAACCTAGTGAGTCACATCTCTAAACTCCTCCCAAAAGGCAACGACCATGGTGATGAAGCCATGATACCATTTTCAAGATTCCATAAAGAATAAGCAATTATTTTTATCACCATAAAAACTCTCATTCTTTTAAAAAAACCAATTATTTTTATTTTAAAAAAACTCCCTCTTGAAAGATATTTATGTTGTAAAAATGAAAGGGATATATATGGATATTTTAGGAAGATGTATGTGTATTTAATTTAGTTGACTTAGTGATGTTGATTTTTTTAGGAAGATGCATGTGTATTTGATTTAGTGATGGAATTACTTAATAAGTTATATTTCTCGATTAATGTGGGATTTTTTTTTTTTTATAATGAGGTAGAGGTATTTATATTCTAGATACAATTGTTATTATGCTAGGAGGTACCACTTCTTTGTGGTTGTTTTCATTGGCATAAAGATCATGGTATATTGAAGCTTATATGTTGTTGTTGACCATATCTCTAAACCAATGTGAGATTATATTTTTGTATAAAGAGATATCTATGTCGTAAAAACAATTCCAAGATGCATAGATTTTAAGCATATCCAACTTACTAATGGTCATTTTTTTTTACATAAAAAGACGTGTGAAAAGAGCTAGTAAAATAATTTTTTCCTTCAAATTTTTAGACAAAGGGAAGACCCAGTAACAAATATATTCACACCACAAGCAATCAACTATCATATTAGTGACATGCACCACTTCCTTGTGACTCTTCTCATAAAAAAAAATCATAATATATATAACTTTTATAGACCATATTTTTTATCCAATCTTTTTAATTTTTTACAAAGTGAGAAAAATCGAACATACTAACATTACAACCAATCAACCATTATTTAAATAAAAAACACCATTAATTTTCGGCAAAAGAACACCCTTACACAACAGAACACGCTTACCCTTAGTTTCCCACATCCATTTGGACGAGGTTATGGACCATTGCCCCTTTGTGACCTCTATATTAAAAATATTTGTATACATTCCAGGCCACTATTGAAGATAAATCCCATACACCGCCGCTGCCGTGGAATATAAAATTACCTTAAGCTTACCTCTTTCAATCAGTAAAAATTAAATGTACGGCGCCATGATGCCATCTTAAAGACAATGTTTCAGCCCATGTGTTGTGAAACATGGAGCCATGATAACTCTTCCAAAGGCTTTAACTCCTTACAAACTCTTTCTCAAAAACATTTGCAGACACTTTACAAATCAACTCAAAACCGCCAAAGCCTTTGCGGATGGCAAGCAGGTCGACCTCCAAATGATCAAAACAGGATTCGATCCGCACATTTACAGAACGAATCAGCTCCTTGACAACTTCGCAAAATCTAAGAATTTGGTTGAAGCACGCCAAGTGTTTGACAGAATGCCCAAAAGAAACAAGTTCTCGTGGAATCTCATGGTTACGGGATATGTGAAATGTGGGTATATGGATGATGCACGCCAACTGTTTGATAAAATGACGGAACGGGACACAGTTTCATGGACCATGATGATAGGAGGTTATGCGCAGATTGGGGAAAGTCAGGAAGCCCTTAAACTCTTCTGCCAAATGCAGCAGATGGGCACTAAGCCGGACCGAGTTACGTTCGCTGGAGTTCTGGGTGCTTGCAGCTATTTCCCAACATCCAGAGAGAGCAAGCAGGTACACGCCCACGTCATTAAAACTGGATATGCGTCTAGTATGTTAGTGGAAAATACCCTTGTTGATACTTATGCTAAATGTGAGGATATAGAGTTTGCACGCCAAGTGTTTGACAAAATGCCTGTAAGAGATGGTGTTTCTTTCAATGCCATGATTGCAGCATACGCTCGGCATGACTACTGCGACGATGCCTTGGGACTGTATTCACAATTGGAAATGACAGGCATCAAGCCAACACAGTTTACGTTTGCAGGCGTTCTCAGTGCTTGCGCTGGCCTCTCCTATCTGGAGCAAGGGAGACAGTTTCACGCGACTGCTATTCACACTGGATTGGAATTAAATGTCTTTGTAGGCAACGCACTTATGGACATGTATGTTAAATGCAGTAGTATAGAGGATGCCCGCAAACTGTTTGATAAAATGCCAGAGCGCGATGAGGTTTCGTGGAATGTGATGGTGACAGGGTATGTCTGGGATGGGCAGGTCGAGGAGTCCTTGAATCTTTTTCAGCAATTGCGGCGCACATGTTTTGATTTGTCTCAATTTGCATTTTCAAGCATTCTCAGTTCTTGCGCCAGCTTACAGGCTGGCGAACAGGGGAAACAGCTTCATGCTCTGGTTATCAGAGCTGGTGTCGAGTCAAATGGCCTTGTGGGCAATGCTCTTATAGACATGTATGCTAAATGTGCTAGCTTAGAGGATGCATATCAGATGTTTGACAAAATGCCTAGCAGAAACCCGATTTCCTGGACTGCTATAATCACAGGATATTCGCAAGCCGGATGTGGTGAGGGAGCTTTGGATTTGTTTTCTCAAATGCAGAGGACAGATGTGAAGCCGGACCAAGCAACCTTTGCTAGTGTTCTCAGAGCTTGTGCAAGCCTAGCAGCACTGGAACAGGGCAAGCAAATCCACGACTACATGATTAAAACTGGATATGAGAACATTTTTTCAGGGAGTGCTCTGTTGGACATGTATGCCAAATGCGGAAGCATAGATGATGCTGATCAAGTGTTCAGTGCGATGCCTGAGCGGAATTTAGTCTCATGGAATGCCATGATATCAGCATATGCCCAGAATGGTCATGGCATGGAAGCACTTCAACTCTTTGAACAAATGCTACAGGAAGGCACAAAGCCAGATCATGTCAGCTTAATTTGTGTTCTTGCTGCCTGTAGCCATACAGGCCTAGTGAATGAAGGTCGCAGTTACTTTGATTGCATGACTGAAGATTTTTGCATTACGCCGAGAGCAGAACACTATTCTTGCATGGTTGACCTTCTTGCTCGCGCGGGGCACTTGAACGATGCAGAAAACTTAATCAACAATATTCCCCTCGAACCTGATGCTAGAATGTGGATGGCTTTGCTTGGTGCTTGCAGAACTTATGGAAATATAGAGCTAGGAGAACGTGCAGCTGAACGCCTTTTTGAGTTGGAACCACAAGATGCTGCGCCGTATGTGGTCATGTCAAACATCTATGCTGCAGCTGGCAAGTGGGATGCTGCTGCAAAGGTTAAGAAGCTGATGAAAGACAGAGGAGTTAAAAAGGAGCCAGGATACAGCTGGATCGAGATAAACAATAAGTCATATGCATTTGTTGCCGGTGACAGATCACATGCTCAAACAGAGGAAATTTATGCAACATTGGAGAAACTGGCTGAACAGATGAAGATAGCAGGGTATATACCAGACACAAATTTTGTCCTGCATGACGTTGAGCAGGAAAAGAAGGAACATTTTCTTTGTCACCATAGCGAAAAGCTTGCACTTGCATTTGGCCTTATCAACACCCCTCCAGGGACACCTCTTAGAGTTGTCAAAAACCTTCGTGCATGTGGCGATTGTCACAATGCTATCAAATTCATATCTAAAATAGTTGGAAGAGAAATAGTTATAAGGGATGCGAACCGCTTCCATCATTTCAAAAATGGGAATTGTTCTTGCAGGGATTATTGGTGATGCTGAAGCCATAATTATGGTTGGCAATTCTGTGTTTTATAAAGTTTGTAGAAATGAGTTGAAATTTATAGCCACGCTACCCATACAAAACTGATGGGACAATCGCCATGGGAACCGGAATAGAGGACTTACGGGCCTGATGTGTCTAGTCTGTAACAGGGTGAAGACCATTTGATCGGTAATAACCATGACCATCGGAAAACAATTCCTTAAAAAAACGTACTAACAATCTCTTTTCCAATCCTTTTCCATATAAATTCCAACTGGGTGCAATAAAATGTACTTCAGATTGTCGTTCAGATAAATGGTCATTTGCCTATTCCGAAGCCAATGTTGCGTACTAGTATTGCAAGCAGCCAATTTTGCACTATTGTCATCTGGAAGGAAGGTATTGTATCAGCGAGTTGTAGAATCCCCCCATGATTATCCAAGTTCCCGTCTTTTGATGCTTATCTAAAAGCACTAAACAGCTGAAGTTGAATGGATGGATGTCGTACATGTTGCCAGTTTTTAAAGATATGGGGAAGGTCATTCAAATTTCTAAACATAATCTTACACACAATATTAAAAAAAAATGGTGGTATATTAAATAAAAGTGTTGGTAAAAGATGGGTAATCCAGTTCATTGGATGTAGCTTCGGTGGTTGGGAGGAATGGTTGTTACTCTGTCCATTCAGGTTCAATTCAGTGACATGTGATGCCCTTAAATGGGTCTATATGATGTTCTTGTTGTTGAGCCTCCAATATTCCGAAAATACTCAACCAGATCAGTAACAACATTGACATAAAATAATAACCCCCCTATGCAAGCTCCGCCAATTATATGTCTCTTTCAAATTTCTAAAGTTGTACCAACTCTTGGTATAGCAAGAGGTTGATGGTTCAAACCCTGCTGAAAGTTGGATTCCATTAATTAATATATCAAGCCGTTTGTTTTCACTACAAACATTTATTGACGTGTAGTTTGGAGATGCCTAGATATTGATGGAGGCCAGTGACAGATTATGTTCAGTTTGATTCGAGGCCGGGGAGGGTCAAAATAAGTAGAGAGAGAATTCATAGCATGTAGGATTAAGATAGGCTTCCGCCTCACTAGGCCCCGCTTCTGCGCAATATCAACTTGACTAAGTTGCATTTTCATCTATTAATAATTTGCATCTGGACGTCCTTCCCCAACTTCGCGCTCCCCAACGATGTCTAACGAAGGAGGTTAATGCAACCTATACCTGTGCTCGCAATATGAGCTCGTTGCATGGATTAGAGCGCTGGTAATCACACTACCGTAGAATTGCTCATTCCATTTCACCCTGAAACCCCATGCCTCGAAAACGGACGGACGACATTTGAAATGTGCCCTAGCTTCTAGTCCAGAGGGTGATGCTTTCCATTATCAATGGCAGTCTTCACACATGCTAAGCGAACTAAATGAAACCAAATAAATCGCCAACTGAATCGAAGTTTCGTATTATCTGACCCTGATTCGATGGAATTTGGTAACTACGATTAGATGGCACATTTATGGTCTAGCCCAGGTCTTCTTTAGGCGACAGTTATCGCTGGATATTCGTCATTGCATGGGAGAGCAACCTGTCATTGTGCCTCTGCTCTAGCAAACTGTAATGTCTTTCTCTGCAGTCTATGTTGTGATTCCTGCAATGCTGGAAGTAGTTTTGCCACTGCCATTTGATTGCCGAGACGATGCTTCACGTGGGATCTGTTGACAAAACGTGGAACACTTCACCAATGTCCTTAACAACTTTCTTAAGGACAAATTGGTCACGAATAGAATCTTGCTTATCTGAGAATAATTTATGGATTTCTTTTTAAGAATGGAAAAGAAAATCCCAGAATCCTATAGTTCAGATGATGGACTGTGGGAAAGAATCACCTTCCCGACATGAGTGGAAAAGTTTAGAAGGAAAAACTGTTGAATCCACCTCTACTTTTCCACCTTTTAAAGGAATTGTTTATGAAGACAACAATAGGCAAGTCAAGGCTGTACCCTTGACACTTGCAGAAGAAGCCACCCAACTCTCAGGTGTAGAGAAAAGAGTCCAATCACTATCTGAACAAGTAAATTGGACAAACACTGCTCTAAGAGGAATGGCCACGCACACTTTTGTGACAAATGACTATGCAAGAAAAGGACATATAAGAGATCTACAAGTCTCTACAAATACTATAGTCCAATCTGTCAATCAGATCAATAACAAGGTCACATATATACATGATAAAGTTGGAGAAACTCAACAGGTATTCCTCCGAAAAACAGAAGAATCTGCAAAGAATCATGAAGAATTGATGGAAGGATTAGGAGAAGCCTTCTCCATCATGGGAAAAACCTTGTTAGAAATCAAAGGAAAATATGTCTCTCCTGACAAACCCATTCCTCAATCTTTCATTCTCCCACATTCTCCAATATCTATTGTTTCCCCTGTATATAAACCTTCTGAGAAAACAATAGAAAAGAAATTTCCTCTCCACTTTCCAAAAGAGGAAGAAATTTCAGAATCTTCCCCCGCACAAAATCTATTTTTAGTTTCTATTCAGAAACCTTCATATGAAGACATTCCACATCATATGAACAGGCCACCTGCACCAGACCTGATAGGAAAAGGCAAGATGCTCGAAAATCAGACTTTTTTTGAAGATTGGTTCCTAGAATGGAACATTGATAGTCTGTCTGTTGGGCAAATCTGCCAAATGTTGGATAGAATGTATGTTTCTTACAAAGTTATGTGCATGAAAGGAAAAACAGAAACAGAAGCATGCAAATCTATAATTCAGTGTTTTACAGGAACACTAAGCAAATGGTGGGAAGTCATTTCTTCACCCATCATGATTGCAAAAATGGAAGCAGAAGTTCTGAGAGATGAACAAGGAGACATTCTCTATCACTTGAATGGGACTCCTCAAAATAACATGATAGGAGCCCTAACTACCTTGATCTTAGAACACTGGTGTGGAACAGAAGAAGAACTGGCCGATAAGCATGAGCTAATTCTGATGAATACTAAATGTAGAAAGATGTCTGAATATGAAGAGTTTCATAAAGAATGGACCCAGAGAATCTTTGAAGTTAAAGATAGCCAAAATCTGTTATGGAAACAGGTTTATCTAGCAACTATCCCAAGCAAGTTTGTTGAATACCTCAAAATGCAGGAAGTGTTCAAACTGCCATATGAAATGTATACTTGGGGAGAAATTTATTCTCTCATCACTAAAGCCTTGGTAGGTTTGTGCATAAACATGAAAGTCCATAAATCTGTAGATAAGCTATCTCATCTGCCTGATAGTAAAACTATTTGTGAAAAATATGGTCTTTATCTAACAGATCCCTACAGAAAGAAAAGAAAGAAAATCAAGTCATTCAAAGAGAGAAGGAAAGGTAGATTCAAGCAAAAGACTCATTATTATGAGCCCGGGGATATCAAACTTAAGACATATTCCCATCAAGCCAAGCAACAAATACAATGTTGGCTTTGTGGAAAATCTGGACATATTGCAAGTTCCTGTCCAGAAGGAAAAACTTCCAGGATGAATAAAGGAAAGTATTTTGAACAAAAGGCCAAAAAAGCCCATCAAAAGGCTAGTGCAAAATCATCACAACAAATAATGCACAGAGTCCATTGCAATAGATGTGGGGCCAATGATCATCAGACAAACCAATGCCCACATCATCCTTTTGTTAAGAGAGAAGAAGTTCATTTACTACAACAAGGATGTTGCTCTGATTCCACAGAAACTTGTGACTATGAATATAGTTCAGAAGAAGAAATACTTTTGAACAACCAATGTGCATGCATAAATCCAAATTTCTGTTCTTGTGAAGACTCATCTTCTTCATCTGAGTCTTCTTCGCAAAAAATCAAAGAAAAAGTTTGCATGTATCATAGCACTGGAGATCAAGATGCCCAGATGCTAGCACAGATAAAAGCTTTGCCCGAAGGAGAGATGAAGAACTCCTTATTGGAATCCTCTCTGAAAACTATGACTGCAGGACAACAGAAAAGAGGTCCTGAAAATCCACACAGAGAAGGAAGCAAGCCATTATTTCTAGAAGCCTCTTTTGAAAGAAATACCAAATCTTTCATCAAACACAACAAAGAGGCTAAGTTTCAACATATTTCTCTCATTGATCTGGCAATGAAGGAATTCTTTGAAAAAAGAAATCACTGAACTAAAATTCAGGTTGCAGAAATATGAAGGAGAATCTGAAGATTCTTATAAAGTAGATTCATGGGCAAGACAAGAGATAAAACTCTTGAAAGAACATATAGAATCATATCCTCCACCACTTGAAGATGTGCCAATTGAGACGGCATCTCAAAATTCAACTCATCTACAAGGGTTGAATGCAATGAAGATCTTGCCAATAAAGTTTCGGAAATATCATGTCAAGGTAATACTTGAAATAAACTCTGAAATATTTCATTTAAACGCTTTGATTGATACATCATCAGATATGAATCTTATCTAGAAAGAACTAATCCCTAGTAAGTATTGGCTCCCTAGTAATTATTCTACTATTGGACTAGGGAATGTTTCCACAGCTCTGGATTTTGAAATTCCTAAAGGGATATTATGGTCTGATCAATATGCTTTAGGAATGAGGTTTCTGATAGCTGATCTGCCAGTAGACTGCATCCTGGGAGCTCCTTTCTTAGCAGTTGTTGAACCTCATGGTTCTGCAACAAATTCACAAGGGAATCCAGGCTATTTCATTACAATGCCAAGCATCAAAGGTTGTCCATCGATCAAGAAAGTTTTGCCCTATATTTCAAAAACTCAGGCACAAATTGCATATTGCTCAAATATACTGAAAAGCTTGGTTATCATAAATACTTGGGATGATCTGACAAATGGACTAGTGACAAAAGAAATAAATGACAACCTTGATTAGGTAATTTATTCTCAGAACTGGGCTCCTCATTGGGAACTCAGATGGTCTGAAGGCATTGAATTTGGTTTACCAGGATTTTCTTTAAATACAAGCATTCATGTGATACCTCCCCAACATTTGATAGGTAGAATGCATCAAGCTCCTACTATTGCTGCTAGAGAAAAACTAATTGAAATGGGAGATATCATCAGGTTAATATCTCCTTTCAGAAGATGGTTTTTCCAGAGCTCACAACAATGGTGACAGACTCCAAATCATTCATACTTTGTCATTAATAGAATGAGGACATTACAGACATGGCCACAACAAGATCCTTCAAGAATACTGTTCCAAATAAATTATCATCAATACAAGGCCATGTGGGATTATATTTATGTTTGGAGTGATTGCTATAAGTATTATTATTGCATGATAAAGTTTTCAAGTAATTTCAGGGCAAACACAACTCCTGAGCCAGACTGATTTGGAGAATGGTGGAAGAAATTTGGACTGAATCCTAGTTCTATACACCCAGATGTGATAGACACTGAACAAAAGTTTTGTCATCTTGCTCTTTCAAACAATGTTCATAAACTGAACCAAATATCTGATGCAGGCTATAGGAACATTTTTATAAATGAAAAGCACCCTTGGGTAATCCGCACCAAATATGTCCTCCAGTAAGAAGAAGACAGCGATGAAGATCTCATGATGTATAGGGAAGTTTACACTCAACACTGGGACCCATACCGCTTTAATCATTTCCATGACTAGCCAATGGAATAATGATAGTCGAGTCTTACTGGTCGACAGTGGTGCTAGTTGGTTTCCGTGGGTTTACATCATAAACTCCACTTTGTAATAAAGTTATTCGAGTCTTACTGGCCGACAGTGGTGTCAGTTGGTTTCCGTGGGTTTACATCATAAACTCCACTATGTAATAAAAGGTATCTTGGAAACCTAGAGCACTTCTCTAGCTTTTGGCGTGGTTTGACCCGCATTTCCAAGATTCCCCTATTAGGTGTAAAGTTTATTTAAACATTTGGTCGAAAGAATCTTGCACGATTACTACAGCCAAATCCTTAAAGCAGATTTGATTAGATGTAATAGGAAAATATCTTGTCCAAGTAATGATTCTCTTCTCCAAAAATTTGTTATATAAGGAGAAGAGAAGTTCATTCGGAGGGGAAGAGGTTTTTAGTCAGTTTTTAGGGTGAAGAGTCCGAGTCTTCTAAGCTCCCTTGTTTTGAGCTTTGAGTCATTCTTGAGTGTTTTATGTTTGGTAAACATTAATTAATGGTTCACGAATACTATCTTGGTATTTCCAAAATGGTAAACATTAAGCACAATGCAAGCTTACTGCCTAGTGCATCATGGAAACACATTATTTATCATCTAATGTACAGGATGAAAAGACACTATTTATCATCTAAAATACAGGATGAAAAAGATAGTAAATCAATCACTGAGTCACTTCATGGTACTTAATATTTCCCATCCCAAAATTATAAACAATAAACAAAACAATTGGATCCTAGTCATTGCATGTCAAAATTTGGCTGGAGTTATCCTGTTATTGAGTAGCATGATAGGTTTTCACATATCTTTATTGCATTGTGACGAAATCACCACAATGTCACTTCCTCGAATGCCCTTAAATTGTTATTATTCTAGTTCGAGTGGGTGGCAAACATATCACGATCATTGAGGATACCCTCCATTAATAATTATAATATATAGTATTTAAATGATGGCAAATATATATATATATATATATATATATATATATATATATATATATATATATATAACATTATGCTAAGGGCAGTTAAAAAAAAATTTGTTATAAAAAAATTACTTAATGGATAGGAGTGCTTATCAAATTTATTACCATGATTATGCGACATTACAAAAGGTATACATGTGTAAAGAAATGCAAAGGGACATGTTGTGGTTTATGTCAAGTTATCCTATGTGAAATATAAATTTTTAGGTTCGGTGAGAACTTTCTAAATAGCTCTATGTATCATAGAATCAAGAGCTTGATCTCAAATCTTCAAAACTTTATTAACTCTAACATTGATCTCCAAAGTGGTCCTTAGTGACTAGTCATTGGTAAGCATTGATAGACTTATATTTCTAAAAGGGTTTAGAATGATTCCACTCTCAATTCTTCCACCAATTTTCAAAGGCCTTAATACCAAGTTTGGAAGAAGACAAGTCTTGGATTAGCTCTTTAATCATTTTCATAATAATTTAATCCACATTACATAGTGTGAATGTGGTTTCAATTTCATACCAATGCACCCAATTTTGTTTTGTTCGTATTATATGTCTTTTATTATCTTAATGTCCCTTTTGAAAAAACAAGTAATTGAGAATCAGGGGATGTTTGCTAAAGGTTTCCCATGTTTTGCAAGCATTGGTGACCACCAAAGAGACTGGTCATTGAAAGAGATTCTTGCTCTAATTTGATCACCTTAGCATCTTAAGCATGGGTTAACAACTTATCCAAGGCTTCCAAAGGCATTGCGACACAAATGACCCCTAGAGTTTAAATAACATTGCCATGAGGATCAAGTCGTAGAAGATGAATCCTCTTCAACAACTTTTTCCTTGTGACATTGGTGTGATCACGCAATTGTGTAGTAGATATTTTAGGCCTCCCTACTCTTTATAGATTCGATGATCTATTTAGCACAAAGACCTTAGCCTTTGGTATATATGTTGATAACTTCTAACCCACCCTTATCTCTTGGTAAGCAACAAGTATCAATGCCACTTTGTGCAAGTCCTTTTTCCCACCAATCTTTCCTTGTTGGAAGGAGGAACACACTTTTATAAGTTGGCCATGAGAAGTTATTGAGGGGGACAACATGATGAGTAGTATATATGTGTGGTTGCCAACATCTTTGTGGAATCCTAGATCCAAACCATCTATGGCATTGGCTTATTTAACCAACTTTAGAACTTCTTTTCACCAAATCTTAATGGCAAAGGCTTGAAAATCAAACGGTTTTCCCAAGAGTTTGAGAGATTGCCATTGCAATATCTCATGGAGATTTTGCCTATAGTAGTGGGTCTTTGTTCGACAACACAGGTATTCCAACAAAGGACGAACACCTTCAATAACCACTCACATAACCAGATAAAAGATCAACAGATGATGTTTTCATATAGTAAAACCCCTATGAGGAAACATCCACGACCCCAACCAACATGGCCACTTGGAGCAGTTTATTAATGCAAAAGAAAAAGATTACAAAGAGATTTTACAAGAGAGTTTCTCACGATCGATCATCGACAAATGACCCTCCATGATCTTTAAATAGAGATCATGGACCAATCGGGTGTTGAGTCACAAATCAATGGCCGTTAAGATCAAGGAGAGTATGAACTGTCGGATCACTCTATGTCGGGAACATATCATGACTGTCAGATTTCCTAACTACAAATGCATACTAAAGAAACACACTAAGAAACACACTTTTAGCTAACGTCACATTAGACCAAGTAGATCTTAACTAACTCCTAAGTATCTAAATATCCTAACATCCCCTCTTAAGAACAACTTGGGATAGGATTGAAGGATTTACAATGTTGACACAATAGGAGAAGGAAGGAGGCATTAGAGCCTACCCCCCCTTAATGACAACTTCCTAAACTCCTAACATAGATTGAAGTTTGGAAAACTTCGCTTCTGTAAGAGATTTTGTGAAAATGTCTGCAACTTGATCTTATGTAGGGAAAAAGAGCACTTCAATAACTTGATCATGAATGAACTTTCTGATGAAGTGCATGTGTATCTCGATGTGTTTGCTACACTGATGTTGAACTGGGTCTTTGGCGAGCTTGATGGCACTCTAATTGTCGCACCAAAGGCTGGTCAGATGTTGCTGCTGGAATCCAAACTCTGAAAGGATCTGTCGAAGCCATAAGGCTTCCTGACTGGCATTTACCGCTGCTTAGTACTCTACTTATGCTGAAGAAAGTGCAATAGCCTGTTGTTTCTTACAAGCCCAAGTGACAGGTCTTGAACCAAGGCTGAAAACATAACCTACAATAGACTTATGATCATCAGGTCACCGACCCAATCTGAATCAGTGAAACCAACCAATAAAGGAGTCCCCTTTGAACTGTAATGTATTTCGAACTGAATTGTACCACAGACATAGCGATGTATCCTTTTAGCTTCTTTCCAATGGCTTTCATGGGGTGTTTGCATATACCGGGCAACAAGACCAATAATAAAGGAAATATCAGGACGGGTATGAGTCAAGTATAAGAGGCTACCAACTAATTGACGGTACAAGGTGGCATCAATTTTGGGAGAAGTACAAGTGGTAGTAAGCTTGACTCCAGACTGGAAGGGAGAAGGGGTTGGTTTACAATTATCCATGTGAAAGCGACGAAGAAGGTCACAAGCATACTTAGACTGGGAAATAAAAACTCCTTCATTGGTTTGCAAAACTTGGAGGCCAAGGAAATAGTGCAAAAAGCCTAAGTCTATCATTTCAAATTTCTTCTTAAGGTTGGTTTTCACATGGTTTAAAATTTTTGAGTCACTACCAATAAGGATAAGGTCATCAACATAAAGGACAAGGATTATGAGATGACTTCCTACTTTCTTGGTATAGACATTATGATTAGAATGACATCTAGAGAATCCAGTGTCAATAAGAAAGCTATCCATTTTGGCATACCAAGCTCGAGGAGCTTGCTTAAGACCATACAAAGATTTCTTAAGGCGAAAAACAACGCTGGAGTCATTTTGGACATAGCCAGGAGGTTGTTCCATGTAGATTTCTTCTTGCAAATCTCCATGCAAGAAGACAGATTTAACATCCATTTGATGGACCTCCCATTTATGTGAGGCAACAAGGGAAAGAACAAGGTGGATGGAATTCATTTTGGCTATAGGGGCAAAGGTTTCATTATAGTCAATTCTTTCAACTTGGGAAAATCCTTTGG
>ML818378.1:26990-63249 GCA_009831015.1 Picea engelmannii | reverse complement strand
CCACTTTTATAAAGAGAAGTGGGGATCACTTTTACAATGAAGTTACTTCATGCAAAATAAATAACTCTAAAATAAAATATTAAAGCTACTTATAGTGATTCATTTTTATACTTGAAGTGAAATACACTTTACAATTTTAGCATCAACTTTAAAAAAAAAAGTAACAAAAGAGAGACTTGAATTCAAGAACTCTTACTTAATAAGGAAAATTTTAACCAAATGGTCTAGCAAAACATATTGTATAGCTTCACAAGAGGATTGTTGTTGTTGTTGAAGATGGCCTTGGAGAGCGTGCTAAAAAATACTCTTTTCACACAAGAAAAAATTTTCGCTTCTCGTGACAACAAGGGTTAGATCTCAGTTAGCTTACCCGAAAGATGCACCTTTCGCACAGGGTACAAGAAAAAGAGAATACACAGATCTAAAAGAGTAGTAACCCAGAAACAAATAATATAAAACTGAAATAAAACCAAAATATTTCTCTGCAAAAATTTTAAAAATGCGTATTTAGGCTTTATACCTCCGGATCTGACTGAAATGGCCATTTCTTGAGCAAATAAAAACCTTTTTGAGTGAAACGAAAAGTGTTCCTAATTGAAACGAGCACTCCAGACGCAATGGAACAATCCTCTCAGCCCATAAATGTATGTAAATGATAGAAAATAAATATGAGACAACTCAGCGTCACAATCTCGATCTACAATAGGAGCGGGTCTTCAAACATGATCTGATACCATGTTCGACAACACAGGTATTCCAACAGAGGACGAACACCTTCAGTAACCACTCACATAACCATATCAAAGATCATCACACAACGTTTTCATGTGGTAAAACCCCTACGGGGAAACATCCACGACCCCAACGAACACGACCACTTGGAGCAGTTTATTAATGCAAAAGAAAAAGATCACAGAGAGATTTTACAAGAAATTTTCTCGCAATCGATCATCGACAAATGACCCTCCATTCTCTTTAAATAGAGATCATGGACCAATCGGGTGTTGAGCCACGGATCAATAGCCATTAAGATCGAGGAGAGTATGAACCGTCAGATCACTCTATGTCAGGAACATATCGTGACCATCAGATTTCCTAACTACAAATGCATACTAAAGAAACACACTAAGAAACACACTTTTACCTAACGACACATTAGACTAAGTAGATCTTAACTAACTCCTAAGTGTCTAAATATCCTAACAGTCTTGGTTGATTAATGTTAAGTGAGAAGGTTCCTAGAAAATGTTCTAAGAAATCAAACATATTTATGAATCATTCCTCATCCTCCCTTATTGTTAGTAACAAGTCATCCGATAAGTGTCAATTGACAAATTGACTAGTGTTTTCTCTACTAGAGGGGTATCACTAATGATTCCTTGGTCAACTTTCCTTACCAATTAGTAGTGGGGCTTTGATCGCTAAGATATGTAGGGTTGAGGTAAGTGGGCAATCCTATTTGATTGATCTAAAAATTCCAATGTCTTCTAACTTTATGTTATTGATGGTGAAGTAGGTCAAGACATCGAAAATGTAGGTTTTAATTGTCTTAATGAATAAGGGTCACAAGCCTAGATCTTGAACATTGAGGGGATAAAAATCCACTCAATTCGATTGTAAGTCTTTTCAATATCGATCTCGATGAACAATATATTGGTCTTTACTGCTGGCCATTCCGTACCCTCCTAGCTTTGCAATGGTGTTGTCAAGGATATAATGTCCATGAGTAAAGTCAATGTACTTTGATTTTAGATGATATTTGACAAATATATTTAATTTGCAGTGCCAAAGCCTTAGCAAGGATCTTGTATGATATAATGAGAAGTGTTATAGGCCTTGCCCAAAGACCATGCACTAATGGATTTTTGGTATACTTGCAATAGGTCCAAACCCATGAAATCCAATGAAGCCTTCTAAAATTTGTAGGGAAATCCATCTTAGATCAAGGACTTTTAGTCTATTATTTTTTGCAAAGAAGCATACAACTCATCTAATGAGAGGTCCTAATCATGCTTATTTTTGTTATCTTTGTCATTTTTCATGGGACTATTTTTCAAGTTCATCCTTCTAAGTAACATGTCATACACCTAATTTGATGGATGCAATCTTCTCAAAATCTTGTTGGGACCTAGCAAGTATTTGGGGGAGTAGGTTGAGTATGGAAACAAATCAATTTTCTCTTCCAAATGGCCTTACACAATACCTTACACAATACCTTGTGCCGATTGACAAAAATGTCCTTTTCTCATTCCACACATTAGATATAGAAACAATTTTGGCATATATAGTTAAATTGCTACTTTGGTGAATAAAGTGATTTGGGGTTCATATCTTTCTTGTTTTTGCAATAGTGACTCTACCATAAAGTGGGTCAATACTTTCCTTTGCAACTACAACTTGATACTTAGTCTATAGGCCAAAAATTTGAGTTACACTATCATTTTTTTGCAATTTAGAGATTTTTGTTGGATCAATAAACATGCTTTTGCATTTTTCTAAACTATTATATTGCATCTTTTGGATTTTTATTACAAAGAAAATTCATATTTTCAATTATTTTAACAACATTTTCAACTTGAGCCACTATTGTATTGATCTTGGGGACTAGACTTTTAAAAGGAGAGGGCACGTGGTGTATCTAAATAACACGTCTTTAGTATATAGTTACATTTCATGCATAGAAGCTATTTTATTGTAATCTCATAAATTTGTGATAGTATTTTACTCACTAGGTATTATATTTTATCTATTCTAGAAGGCCGTGTTCATGTAATAAGGGATTAATTACTTTTCTTATTTAAACATGGATTGATTTAAGGTTTATATTTGTTTTTTATAAATATAGAGTCCCTCTCATGTGGAAATTTTGAGAATCTAACTTTTATTGTGAATTTAGAAAACTTTCATTGTGAATTTAGAAATTTCACTTCAACCTTGAGGTTTCTCGAATCTATTTGCTATGAACTTTTAGTCTTAGCGCTGAATTTGAATCATTAATTCATAGCAACAAATACTTCACTTCTCTTCAATCCAATTAACAATGTAGCCCAAGATAATAAATACCAATCAAGTTTACTTCATTGCAAAGGTTTTATCTCTTTAGGGAAGACTTCCCAAGCAAATCATAGAGTTGAAAATGACCTATTACGACATATTATTACAACAACAAATCTTCCCCTTTATCTTCTAGATGTGCATTAAACCACTTAACAAATTCTACCACAATGTTATGTCAAATCAACATGCATAACCAACATTGAATCTACTCAATCATGAAGATACATAAGATGAAATTTAAATGTTCAAGTACACAAAGTTTGGATAGCTCGAACACTTCATATATATAAATAAGATGAAGTACAAGTACATACCATGACTCAATACAAGTGGGTAAAGGTCAACCTCTCCAAACCCTAGCTAGGGCATGCACCAAAATCATAGATCCTAGCCACCAACTTCTCCTAACTAGGAATATCTACCAACTAAAGTTAGTTCCTCCACCGGAGATCCACAACAAGTAAGTATAACACACTGGAAAGTCCCCCTTGGCACCTTCACCTGCATCACATAGGTGTACAAAATAGTCTCCCTCTATCTTCTTTACATCAAGCACTCCAAGTAGTACAAGGGTAGGCTAAACGCCACAGAACTCTAGTCCAATTCTCTTAGAAGAACTACTAGATCAAGTTCTCCCTTTTCTCCTCTAGGGTTTATCCCAAACTCTAGCTTCACTTGTATTCTTAGGGAAAATCTCTAACAATAGTTTTGCCTTGAATTCCCTTAGAACCCTAGTGATCGAGATAAAATATAGCAAATACAATGAAACCTAGAGTACAAAGAGACTAGTTCACTATAACTCTCACATATTTAACACAAGTATGTGATTACATGAGTGAACAATTATGAATTGTCTCAAAGGAATTTTTCCTCCATTTATTTAGATGAAAGGTGAGTGAGGCTAAGAATAACAAGTGGACCTAGTCCACTACAAGGAACCTAACTAAACAATAGATAGGCCCACATGTGAATCACTACATATTTAAGTGACACATATCAAGCTCCAACACATGCACATGCAACAAGAAAGGGTCCAAGGTTGAGTGATCATCAAGAAAGGCACAACACTCTTCCTCCAAAGGCCTCCAATGCTCTAACATTCCCTTCTAAGCCATGTGTACCTCTAGGTCCACCCCACCTACATGATCACTCCTCAACCCGAGCATCCTCAAGTCAAGTACATGCCTCCATGCAAGCAACCAAGTGTCCCCATGCCATCCAAGAATCAATTCCCTCCTTCAAGCAACCAACCTCTCCATGTGCACATCATGAATAATGCCATCATGTCATCTAGGTCTCCAACACTCGAAAGAAGTGTGCCACATAACATCAATACAAGGTCTAATAATCCATCGGTAAGCTATCTTTTATGTGTATGTCCATAACGATACAATAAACGGTAATTAACACACCTTTCACCCCACATCACATGAAGAACCCCTAATCATGGTGTAAACAATTCTAGAGTAACCTCAAAAGCTAACACTTCCTCTTTACAAGGAAAGTTTTATCACCAACACTAGTCTGATTCCTCTACAACTCAACCAAACTTACCGTCTATTCTCTAAACCTATTGTAGTCTCAAAATCAACCATTAGCTCTTGGGAAGGAGCTATCCCAAAGAATCACACTCCTCCCTTAAGGAAATCACACCTCACTTCCTTAAAACAATTCAAAGGCTCACAAATAGAAGTAGTTGATGCAATATGGTGAGCATATCTCCTAGGAGGTAGACTCACCCTCACTGATGATTTGGGATATCCTACATGCTCCTATGCATCCCGTAATATCCAAGTAAGACATCTTGGCTTCTTGCATGCTAGAGTAAAGGGTGAGGGCATATCCATGCCCCATCTCACCTTGTCCACACCTAT
The DNA here is from genome assembly GCA_009831015.1 of Picea engelmannii. NCBI lineage: Eukaryota > Viridiplantae > Streptophyta > Pinopsida > Pinales > Pinaceae > Picea > Picea engelmannii. The sequence continues at coordinate 58,318 of ML818378.1, read as the reverse complement.
ATCTAATTCTTCTCTAACCTCTAAGTCAACCTCTAAAACAACAACCTCCTCACTTCCTTCAATCTATGAAGGAGAAACCTGTGAACCAAAGGACCTAGTGTCCTTATCAAATTTCACATCTTAGCTCACCACATTCTTCTATTTTGTTGGAACTTTGATCGTGTGATATTTAGAAGTCTTGCTATATCCAACTAAAATGCCATTAATATTTTAGGGTTCAAACTTAGACCTCTTCTCCTTAGGAACAAAAATATAATTTGGACAACCAAATGCATGAAAATGTGATACCTCTGGTGTCTTTTCCTTTAAGACCATGTGAGGAAATCTATTCAATTTATACACAATTTTATTACAAATCTCCACCCAAATACACATGGAAAAATCCATGTCATAAATCAAATACTTAGTAGTCTAAAAAACATACCTATTCTTCCTCTCCTCAACCCCATTATGTTGTGGATTGTAAGGTATTGTCAATTCCCTCTTGATTTGTGCTTCCATGCAAAAATAATCAAACTTAGAGGAGGTATACTTGTCTTCATTATCTGAATGAACCACCTTAATGTTATTCCCTATCTAATTTTCCACCAAGGCCTTGAACTCTATGGACTTACTGAACACTTCATCCTTATTCTTCAAAAAACAAATCCAAGTCCCATGAGAGAAATCATCAATGAATGTGGCATAACACAAACTAACTGTCAAAGAGGAGGAAGAGATGGGTACACATATTTTGTTGGAAGATGTAATGCTGACTTGTGTGGTATTGTTGGAATGTGTTAATTTGGAAGCTAATAATGTCTACTCTTATGTAAAAGAGTTATCTCTCACATGCATCATTGTGTAATGTATTCTTGTTATCATTCATTATATAAAGAGGTGAAATTACATTTATCCCACATGTATTTTGGGATGTAATTCCTCCATACCTCTTGGTATATAATAGAGGTAAGAGACACCCATCATATACATTGAAATGAAGGATCACATAGTGATCATATACATTGGAATGATGTGAAGATGGAGTGTGATGTGTGGTATCTCAAGTGTAATATTGGAGATTTCCGAGGAATAAAGAATACAATACCTTCCCATGGATGTTTCCCCATTTTGGGGTTTTACCACGTATATTTGGTGTACTCTTTTTCTCGTATCTTTCTGATTATGATTAAATGTTGTTGTTCTCTTTTTATCTTGTCTCTTTCTTATTATGATTAAATGTTGTTGTTATATGGATAGGAGGATATACTAGTAAGGTTCTTCTGTTTAATATTGTTGTATGTTTATTCACATGTCTCAATATTCTAACATATTTGAATTGATCAAATCAAGACTCCATTTTTATCTATGCTCACTACTAGGAAAAATAACATTGGCATGCTTTCCAAGAACACATCACCTACATACACATTCCTATCTATATTGAAGTCTGGAAATCCCTACATTAAGTTCTTCAAGAGAGGAAGTGATCCATGGTGTAAGAGACCAAATACTTGTGCCATAACTTACACAACTTTTTACTACCATGAACCAAAGCACCATGCTTCATTAGATCTACTTGCAATCTATAATGGCCTCCATATTGAACCCCTTTTTCCACAACAGGGGATCAATATCTAATGATGACCTTCTTAGCATCAAAATCACCCACATAATGCAGGTCTTTCGTATGAGAAATTGAAGGAACATTTTTTAAACCAAGAACAAAAAATACATCACTTAACTCAAGAACATCATATGATGGCATATAGAAGGAGATGGAGCCCAATCCTTTCACATGATATGTAGCATCAACACCCAACTCCACTTTCATTCCTCCCTCTTAAAATCCACTGAATAGTTTCCTATCATAATTCATAGGTCTCGATGCCCAACTATCCACAAACCATCCAACACTTGACATAGTGTTGGAATTTAACAAGAGACCATGGCGAAGGTAGTCTCAATCTGGGATGACAATCATCCACTTTTTCTAAAGTACTTGCACTCCTTGCAACCCGTTTCTATTGCTTTCCCTTCCCTTCCTTGTTCTCTAGACATTGGTTGGCATAATGTCCTAATTGATGATACCTAAAACATTTCACCTTACTTAGATCTTTCTTACCTTGGCTTGAATATTCCTTCTTACCCTTCTTGCATATTTTTTTTTGTTTCCCTTCCTCATCCTTCTAACTTGGGCCAAGTCTTCTACTTCCTTTTGTTGTGTTGAATGATACTCCAACCTGAGCTCTTCCTACACAATGTTATTCCAAAGCTTTTCATAATTAGGTAGTTTCTCATGAGCACAAATATCTTGGACAAAAGGTTTCCAAGATGGAGCAAATCAATTCAGGGCAATGGACACCAAATCCTTATCCTCTACTTTTGTCCCTATGGTAGTGAATTGTTCTCTTAACTTTGTGACTCTATCTATATATATCATCATCATATCTATGTCACTCATGCAAACGACTAAAATATTGTTTCTCAAGAGCATCTATCTATAAAAACTAGAACTCTCATATAAACCAACCAAGGCATCATATATTAACTTACAAATCATATATTAAAGTACAGCCTGAGTGGGCCCAATGGTTAAGAATATGTGTTTCCTCTTAAGAGGTCACATGTTTAAATCCAAAGGGGGGTAGGGTATGTATACCTTTGTAGACTTTACCAGTCAAATCGCTGGGCGGAGGGGGGTCTCTTGTCCCACAAACAAGGGGGTCTCATACACCAATTTGGTGTGTTGGCTTGGCCCTGACCTTAAAAATAGATTATTATTATTATTATTTTATATAATGTGAGCAATCAAGTGTTTCTTCACTGAATCAAGAATGATTCTCTTTTCCTTGGCCTTTTTCTCAACTTGTAAGCTCAACAATTTTGGATTACTAGGTGCACCGATCTCTTTCTCAATATGCTCCCAAATCTCAACCTCCTCTAAAATAATTTGCAACCTACACTTACAAGGTATGAAATTGGAAGTAACATCCACCTTGTCACACTTTGTAAGACCAAGAGCACTCATCTTGCAAATTTGTAGCACAACTCAAATTAAAATCAACAACAAAATAAAGTAGAACAACCCTTCTAGGGTGAAAGTGCTTCTCGTAAGCACACTAAGGTTTCACACAAAATAACATGTGCTAGGTCAAGCACCCTTCCCAAGTACAAAATAATTAAAACACCCAACTCCCTCTTCACTAGGGATCTTAGTCAATTCTACTTTGATACCATATGGAAATTTCGAGAATCCGATTTTTATTACAAATTTAGAAATTTCACCTCAACATTGAGGTTTCCAAGATCTATTTGTTAGGACAAAATCTAAAATATTAATTTACAATAGAAAATATTTCACTTGTCTTCAACCTAATTCACAAGGTATGTCTAAGAAAATAAATGCCAATCAAGTGTAGTACATTGCATTAAAAAAGTTTCATCCTTTTAAGGCACACTTTCCAAGCAAACCACAGATCTAAAAAATGACTTGTTACAACAATAAATTCACTCTGTTATCTTCTAGATGTGTGTTAAACCACTTAACAAATTCTTCTCAATGTTATGTCAAGTCAACATGCATAATTAACGCCATGACTCAATTATCAAGATAACATAAGATGAAATTCAAATCTACAAGTATAGAAAGTTTGGACAACTGAAACACTTCATACACACACACACACATGTGTGTGTGTATGATGAAGTACAAGCACATACCACAACTCAAAACAATTTGGTACAAGTCAAGCTCTCCAAACCCTAGCTAGGACATCCACCAAAATAACATACCCTAGCTACCAACTCCTAGATAGGAATTTCTCCCAACTAAAGATAGTTTCTCCATAAAAGATCCACAACAATTAAGTATAACACACTGACAAGTCCGCCTTGGAACCTTCACTTGCATCACACATGTGTACACAACAATCTCCCCATATCTTATTCACATTAGGCACTCCAAGTAGTACTAGAACTTTCAAATGCCACAAAACCCTAGTCTTATTCTCTCATGAGAACTACTGTATTAAGTGTTCCCTTTGCTCCTCTAGGATTTATCCCAAACCCTAGCTTCCGACTTGTTAGAGAAAAAAACTAACCCTAGTCTTCCTTTGAATTCTCTCAAGAATTCTAGCACTCAAGACAAAAGAGAGAAAATAAAACTAAGAAGAGTACAAAGACACTAATTCACTCTAGCTCTCACATCTCTAACACAAGCATGTGATTATATGAGTGAAAAATAATGAATTATCTCAAAATACTCTCTCCTCCATTCATTTATATGAAAGGTGAGGGAGGCCAAGAATAACAAGTGGACTTATCCTACTACAAGAAATCTAACTAAACAATAGATAGGCCCACATGTGAAGTGATCCAACTCTAAGTGATACATGTCAAGCTCCTAGGTATGCACATCTAACAAGCAAGAGTCCAAGGCTGAGCATTCCTTAAGAAAGGTCCAATGTCCCCCCTCCAAATGCCTCCAATGCTCCAACATTCCTCCTAATACATGCGTACTTTTGAGTCCATGATAATTACATGATCACTCCTCAACCTGAACATCCTCAAGTTAAGTATATTGGCTCCATGTGAGCAACCAAGTGTCCATTGAGCACAAGAAGGGAAGATGGTCAAGAACCATACAATGCATGGTTGTAACAATTTTGGTATTTACTTTTCAAATGGACAAGAAGAGTGAATTTATCAATACCCTTAAAAAAATGAATTGACCTTGGTGTGTACTTGGACATTATTTCTTTCAGCTCATACAACATTTTGGATCTCATAGTATATATATATTTTTGGGTAATATTGATATCATACTTTGGCTCACTAGAACTCCCTGTTAACTCAACAAAAGGATACAGGTTGGCCAACTTTGCATGGAGCCCAATTGATTTGGCTTTCAACTTTTCAAAAAAGGTTCATATGGAAGTGTCCCTACATGTATTTTCTATATCACCTTTTAGATCCTTGACCATAGTGGGAGGTATTAGATCATCAAATATAAGTAGTTGGTCATTAATATAATGGAATGGTGTGACATGTTGAGGGTTCGTCTTCAACCTTTTACATTTTAAACAACCACATACTCATGGGGTATCATAAAAGAAATCTAGTTCACGATGAAGTATCATCAACCAAGGATATCTATTGGAAGATGACATGTTACAATTGGTGGGGTAAAGCGACTCTCCATCTTCGTTTACCATTTTCTTGTAGTATCTTTCTCTAGATAACATCTCGTGACATTTTTATGCTGGTGGAATATCCTGCACATTTGAATTTGATCTCAAATCAAGATAATACAAAATGCAATGCACAATTATTCATTGAATGCACATGCAAAGGTAGGATAAATTCAATTAGATAATCAAAATATTTAAATAAAATCTTGAATTACTGCAAACAATAAGAGAGAGCATGGTGAACTTGGAACAATATGGAATGATGAATATGAAGAATCAACCATCTAATATTATCACTTACCCCCCTACATTTAGTCCAAAACCATAATCAATATGTGCGTGTACTCTTAAAATAAATTTTGGGATGCATGTAACATTTTAACTTCAAGCAAAGTTTTAAATGTCTTTTTTAAGTAGATGGTGTTCTGAGTTTACATTGTCACATTGGTGCATTTTTTTATACAAGATGCACAAGCATACTAGATTTAATGCACATCAGAAAAATACCTATGCTAAAACCTCCGCCAAGTATAGATTGCAAGGGTGTCCACCTCTATTTTTAGTGAAAACTATTACCACAGTGTGTTTACAGTGATATAACACATCAATGTGCTTAAATATAACATGCACACTGCATGATTTTTTTTCTTTAAGAAAAACAGAGCACGTGTTTTTCAATCAATACATAAAAAAATCAAACAAAAAAAAATGTGATTTTCATGTTGTAAACATGATTTAAAAAAAACCTTAATCTCTAATCCAATATTGTAATAAATTTTAGAGGGAAGACTTGTGTAAGAGAGATTTACTATATAAGATACTGGAGTGGACACATTTTTTCTAAAGATAATAATTTATAAGGTATTACCATAGGCCGCATACAAATCCTAAATTATATATCTGTAGCTTTATTATCTTAATATCAACAATTTTTCCCTTGATCAATTCAAAAATTACTAAAGTTTTTTATTTATATCTATTCCTATTATAGTTCATTTCAACGAAATAAAAGGGTTTTAAACTCACCTTCAATGCAAACCCCAACTTTGTTGTTGCTTCCCTTTTGTTTTATGTTACTACAAACCCTAGTAGTAGGGTTTAGTTTATGTACCCTTTTATAATGATATTTGATTTTCTACAGCTTTGGGTATTTTTTTGATCCTTAATGATTATCTTGATGTAAATAAAAATTTAATGGATTGGGGCCCCACATTGCACTGGATTCCAAACCCTATCCTTGTTAGTTTATTAAAAAAATGTTTTTAAGTTTCGTAGTGTGCCTTGTATAATAAAGACACACCTATGCATTTTTTACTATATAGCACACTATTTGTCCCTGTTAGTTTTTTTAAAGGGTGTTTTTAAGTTTCATGGTGCACATTATACAATAAATACATATAGGTGGATTTATTACTATAGATCACACCACTTGACGGTACTACTTTTTGTTTTTTAAAAATTGGATTCCATGGTGCACATTGTACACTATATATCATTAATAGATTTATTAATGTAGCCGTTTAACCCAAAAATAACTTTATCTTGAAGTTATTTACTTAGTTTGTAATGTTGGAACCTTAGGTTTTGATGGCTCACCACACCTCTACTGGAGATAGTTGGTCAGTTAGTTGTCTGACAATCAAAGATGGTCGGTCGGGTGGTCGACTAGACAATCAGTTGGCCATTCGACTATAATTTAGAGAACGTCAGTTGATGGATTGGAAAACTGATCAATTGACTATGTGTTGAACGACTGGATGGTATGGTTGACTTGGTAATTCGACTAGTCGACAAGACAACATCGATTTTCTGGAAACCATTCCAACCATCAACTGTTATTTGTGGACAAGATATTCTTGATTTCAAGGAAATTGGTTAGATCCCGAGACTATAAATAAAGGAACCTATGGGTTGATATTACAACATGGTGTGTAGTGATGTATTCAATGATGCATTGTGATGTTCTGATCACAATGCATTGAAATGATGCCTTTAGACACCACTGATCTTCTTTGGAGTTTATTTTTCTTTTGTCATCTTCTGTAGATTCTGTTTTGTTCCTTCCAGGGTTACACCCAATCCCAACATTATATCAAAGTGACTGGTTTGACCTCGCCCGCTGTCCACAAATAATGCTGATTTGGATCTTATAGTGATTGAGCTTGGGCTATTGATTTGTTAACTGTAACCCGTTTGGATCACATTAGATCCATAAGACATTAGAAGATGGATTCCAAGATTGATCTTGCCATTTTGAAAGGACTCAATTATGCTATATAAGCACCAGTCATGGAGATTTTGATGAAAATCAAATGGATTTGGCAGTATACTAAGAGATTCACTTTCATACAAGTGGGATCGAATGCCCTCATGGAGTTTGGAAGAAGATGAAGTATTTGTTTGCTAAATTTGATGAGATTCAAGTTATGCAGTTGGAGAAAGAGTTGATCTCTTTTGATCCTCATTCCTTCAAAATAATTGATGAGTATTTGGATCATCTTAAAGAGTTGCAATTGAAATTGGGTGAATGTGGGAAGAATTTTCAGAAGAAAGATGGAAAAATCATCGAGTTGGTCCTAATGAATATGAGAACACATTTTGACGTGTTCTGTTCCAGATTCTGGACAAATTGGCAGGCACAAAAGGAAGATGGTAAGGACTATACCTTTGACACCTTCTGTGTCTTATTGATTAATGATCAACAGATGTTACTTGATGAAGGGAATATTGGTGATAAAAATTAGGCTCACTTACTCAAGGGGAAGGGAAAGTTGATTTATAAGGAAATAGGACGCTCTGGTGCTCCTGTATGTAGACATGCATGTCTTGATCATAAGACTAGAGTGAATAATGATGAGCCTATGTCCACTTGGAAGAATCAAAAGAAAAAAACATGTTTGCACTGTGGAAATACTGGACATGTGGAGAAAAAATGTTGGAAGAAGGGCTCTGACTTAGAATAAAAGGTTAAGCATCTTGAAGGTGACATGTCAGCTGTGTGTTGATCAACCAATAATTTTACCTTCCGAGTTGGAAATTCTCAATTGTTTCTTGCTCACACCTCAAAAAATGAGTGGGTAGTTGATTCTAGGTGTGCTCATCACATGGCCAAATATGTTTCTCTATTATCCTTCCTAGATAAAGTTGGTGAGCGAAACATTTATGTAGCTAATGATTTTACCCTTGATATTGTCAATCATGGTGATGTTCCCTATCGACATGGTAGAATTGTTGATGTTTATCATGTACCTAATTTGAGTGCAAATTTGTTGTCGGTCTCCCAACTGACACAAAATGGTAAGATTGTTGAATTTTGTCTAGATCAGTTCTTTGTTAAGGATATGAAGAACAAAATGTCTATTGTTGTTGAAGGGTTCTTTACTCAAAGGATAAACTGTACAAGTTCTATGACCTCCCTCATTTAGATCATGGTCTGACTGCTCTTATTGGCCAGGTCGACGAGCATAGTATAATTTCACATGAATGACTTGGAAACCTAAATTTTTGAAGTCTAAAGTTGATGTCACGTAGAAAATGGTTGCCGACCTACCCAAAATTCTTCCACATGATGGAGTTTGTAGAGCATGTGTTTTAGGCAAGCATCATCAACCCCCCTTTGATTTTGGCAATGCATGGCATGCACATATTCCCATGAAGATTGTTCACAATGATTATTGTTGTATTAATAGACCTTCATTTTCAGTCGTGAAGTAAATTTTAGCCTTTATTCAATGATATTTATAAGTTCACTTGGATCTATTTCTTGAAGAATAAGAGTAACGTATTTGAAAAATTCAAGGAATCGAGGGAATTGGTTGAAAAGCAATGCGACCGACCTATCAAGTGTTTGAGATCTGATAATGGTAGAGAGTATGTGAATCAACAATTTGAAGAATACCTTGTTCAATTAGGTATCTCTTGGTAAAGGTATGTTCCTCATACACCTCATTAGAACGGCGTTTTAGAAAGAAAGAATAAGACTTTGGTCGAAATGGATCAATGCCTTTTGCAGGACAAATATCTGTTGACTAAGTTTTGGGCTGAAGCTATTTACTATGCCAACTATCTCTTGAATCATGTTCAGACTTGAGCTATTAGTTTTGTGACTCCAGTTGAGAAATGGCATGGAATAAAGCCCTTTGTTGTCCACCTTATAGTATTCATATGTATTTCTTGGGCCCACATTTCATATGACTACAGGAAGAAATTAGATGCAAAGAGTCATGCCTACATCATGATGGGATACTTCGAAGAATCCAAAGCATATCGACTATTTGAACTTGTCAAATGATAGGTCATTATCAAGGGAAATGTGTTTTTTGATGAGAAGTATGCAACAATTAGGTTGTTCAATGCTTCCTCTAGTTTATTACAAGATGGTCCCTTTGATATTATTGCTAACAATGGATCACCTATTCCTTTTTTCAACATTTCAACAGGCAGTCCAACTCATTTCTTGATTCGACCAAACAGTCGATTTATGGGTCGATTGGTCCTCGTTCTATTTTGACTGAAACCGCTACTTCTCCTTATCAACCATCTAAAGTGAATGCTATTTCACCGTCCCCTTGTATTCCTCGATGGGCTGCTAAGACAATTGAAGCTGCTGGATTTGATGTTGGTGATATCTCCTCAGGTAGATAGACTCAAAGTCGGAAGCATCAAGACAACATTGCCTTGATGACTCATTTTCTTGAGACTTGTGATCTTGTCTCTTATATAAATGCACAAGGACAACATGAATGAGAGAAATCTATGCAAGTTGAGATGAATTCTCTTTTAAGGAATCACACTTGAGATTTAGTTCCCTGACCTCAAGGGAAGAACATCGTGAAATTTCATTGGGTTAATAAGACCAAATTTACCTACGAAGGTGTTGTTGAGCATCATAGAGCATTATGAAATTTGTAATTGTGGAAATAAATTGTGTATGGAGTTTTTTTAAATGTTTCAAAAACTCCATACACAATTTGTTTCCACAATTACAAACTGCATTATGAGGAACTATGACAATATGCATACTTTAATCATAAAGCATGTGTGGTAACGAAAGGATTTTATTAGAAAGAAGGCATTGACTACACTGAGACCTTTTCCCTTGTTGCAAAGATGCTTTCTGTTCGACTAATTCTTTCCCTTGCTGCTAGCTTCGGGTGGCAGATCCACCAGATGGATGTTAAAATGCATTTTTTCACGATGACTTATCTAAAGTAATATGTATGGAACAACCCCCTAGTTTTGTAACAAATTACAGTCTTGTTTGTCAACTATAGAAGTTTCTCTATGGTTTGAAACAGGCTCCAAGGGCCTGGTATTCTAAGATTGACCGCTTCTTTCTCAATATTGGATTCAAACATTGTGAATCTTATCACAATCTTAATGTATTACAAGATAATGGAAATACCGTAATTTTTGTTGTATATGTTGATGACATGGTAATAACTGACAATAAGCCTGATCTAATTCTTAAATTGAAGAGACAACTTGCTGACACCTTTGATATGATAGATCTTGGTTTTTTGCATTACTTTCTTGGTCTTCAAGTTTTACCTTAGTTTTATGGTTTGTTCCTCTCTTCTAAATATGTATTGGATCTATTGCATCATTAACATGGCCGACTATAAGTTGTGTGCTACCCCTTTTCAGTTGGGTATTAAGTTTATTAAATATCGCCAGTCTCCCAAAGTTGAAACCACCCTTTATTGACAATTGGTCGATATCCTTATTTATCTAACTCACAGTCGACTTGATATTTCCTTTGTTGTTAGTGTGGTTTCTCATTTTATGCAGGATCCACGCGCTAGTCATTGGAAAGCTGCAATTAGAATTGTTTATTACATCAAGGGTACCTTTCATCTTGGTATTAACTATTCTCACAACTCTGACTCGTTATTCAACTTCATCGACTCTAACTAGGCAGGCGACAATGATGATCAAAAGTCCACTTCTGGCTATGTGTTTCACTTCAACACTGGATCGTCGGTTTGGTTGTGCAAGAAATAAAAAGTAGTCTTTCCATCAAATACAAAAGTTGAGTATTGTGGTGTCATTAATGTAGGTATGTAGGCGGTTTGGCTTCCCTAGCTCTTGGGTGAGCTTGGGTTTCCTGTTAGATCCTCAACTACTATCTATTATGACAATCAGAGTGTAATTCAGGTTGCTGAAAATTGTGTTTCCCATAGTAAAATGAAACATGTTGAACTTCATGCTCACTACTTGAGATATTTGGTTCAAGAGAAGGTTTTTACTCTTGTTTATTACAAAACCAATGATTATATTGATGATATATTTACAAAACCATTATTCGAAGCTAATTTTGTTAAGCTCTGTGATATGCTTGGGCTTTAGGTAGCTGCAATTATGGGGGAGTGTACTACTGATGTAATTTCACCTACTAAACCTCCAAAACCATGTGTTGAATGGGGGGGGGGGTGTTGGAACCTCAGGTTCTGATGGTTCATCACACCTCTATTAGAGAAATTCATTCGGTTAATCAACTAGCAGTTGGAGACAATCGATTGGTTAGTCGACTAGTATCTGGAGACAATTGGTTAGGTGGTCAACTAGATAGTTGGTCAGGTGGTCGACTAGACAATTGGTCGGACATTTGACTAGAAATCAGAGACCGTCGGTCGATGGATCAACCAACCGAGAAATTAACTATGTGTTGGATGACTGGATGGTCGGTTTGACATGGTAAGTTGACTAGCCAATGGGAAAACGTGGAATTGCTGGAAACCATTCCAACTACAGATGGTTGTTACAAGATCTTCTTGATTTCAAGTAAATTGGTTATATCCTGAGACTATAAATAAATGACCCCATGGGTCGATATTTCAACATGGTGTGAAATGATGTATTCAATGATGCATAGTGATGTTTTTATCATAATGTGATGTGCTTAAGTGCTAAAATGGTGTCTTTAGACACAACCAATCTTCTTTGAAGTTTATTTATTTTCTGTTACCTTTTGTAGATTATGTTTTGTTCCTTCCAGGGTTACCCCAAATCCCAACATGTAAAATGTATTTCATAATTCATCTATCATTATGAAAGTCTTTTATTGATAGAAGACGGTGGGTAGAATATCAAGGAAAAAACTTACAACAACGATCATGAAGAAATCACATTCTAAGAAGAGAATATGACAAGTTATTTGAAGTTGTAATATGAAATTTATATTAGAATTATTTGTAGGTTTAAATGATATGTATTGGTTAATTCATGTAGAGATAAAAATTGAAAAAACTTGATAAGATTGTTGGCAATCTGAATGGGAAAGAGTGTAAAAGTTTTATGGAAATGTTGTAAGTAGGGGAATTATGTGGACCAAAAGGTGATCAATATAAAGTTTTTCCTTGATTTTTTACGAATGATATACTTCTTATTAAAAAATTACCAAAGTTTTTATTTATTCCCATTCATATTTATAGTTCATTTCAACAAATTATAAGGGTTTCAAACTCACCTTCACTATCGTAAATCCTAACTTAGTTGTTGCTTGCCTTTTGTTTTATGTTACTACAAACCCTAGCAGCGGGGGTTTAATTTCTACACCCTTTCATATTTATATTTTTTTTCTAGAGATTTTGGTATTTGTTGGCCTCAATTAGTATTTTGAACTAAATAACATTTTAATGGATTAGGGCCCCTCATTGCACTGAATTTCAAACCCTATCCTTGCTAGTTTATTATTTTTTTTTCAAGTTTCGTAGTGTGCCTTGTATAATAAAGATACACCGATGCATTTTTTAGTATATAGCACACCAATTGTCCATGCTGTTTTTTTAAAGGATGTTTTCAAGTTTCGTGGTGAACATTATACGAAAAATACATATCATTGAATTTATTACTATAGAACACACCACTTGGGCCTATTATTATTATTATTATTATTTAAATTTGGTTCCACGGTGCACATTGTTCAATATATATCATTGACACATTTATTCCTTTAAAACACACCATTTAACTCAAAAATAGTTTTAGGTTGAAATTCTCTACTTCATTTGTAAAACATATTTCATAGTTTATCTATCATTATGCAAGTATTTTATTGATAGAAGATGGTGGATAGAAGATCAAGGAAAAAAGTTACATAAACGAGCATGAGGAAAGCACATTCCAAGAAGAGAATATGGCAAGTTATTCGAAGTTGTAATATGGAAGTTATATAAGAATTATTTATAGGTTTAAATGATATGTATTGGTTAATTCATGTAGAGAAAAAACTTGAAAAAACTTGATAATATTGTTGGCAACCTGAGTGGAAAATAGTGTAAAAGATTTATGGAAATGTTGCAAGCAAGGGAATTAGGTGTACGAAAAGGTGATCAACATAAAGTTTTTCCTCAATCTTTTACTAATGATGTACTTCTTAACAATAATAGCTAACTGTTGAAATGTACACTTGACACTAAGAGGGGGGGGGGGGTGAATCAATGTCACAAAAATTAGGACAATTTTCCACTTTTCATAAATTAATTGAACAACATATATTTATTTCAATTTCTTAACCAATATATAAAAGAATAAATATTTTATTTATTTATTTAACTTGAATGAATACATAACATCAATCTTCATCTTTAAACAATTAGGAGATACCCAAATCTCTGCTACAAGACCCAACTTGTAGTTTTCAGATCCAACTGAGAAATGAGGAATCCAACCCTCATAACAAGTCCCAACTTGTTGATCTCAAATCCAACCGAGATGTGAGGAATCCAATCCTCATACAATACCCAACTTGTAAACATGCACCAACCCGATAGAATGAACCTTCATTCAATCCAATATATATAAATATATTTACTTCAACAAATTCAACAACATCTTTTGTTCACCTTATTTCTTTGTTTACATAATATTCCAATTGGTGTGAACTTGAATGTTTGTGTCTTTTGACAATGAATCATTGCACCCTTTCATTCATTTTAATAATAATAACTTATATTATTATTATTATTATTATTAATAGTTTGTTAAAGACTTCAAATCCTTTGTAAATTGTTTCAACATTTTAACCCATCACTAATTATTGTAAACATGCGCTTCCTTCAAATCATTGTTTTCAAATGACCGTGGACTCATTACTACAGACTTAATCTCCATTTGTGATCCCTTCATTACTATTCATATAATATCATGACATGGCTAATTCGTCATCATATTTATATTGATTAACCTTTAAGAGTTGATCACAGTCATGGATCGACTTCGTTATTTTGATCCCACACTTTCGCTGCATCCTCAGTTCTCAATAGATATGAATCAAGTTGTTACTTCACTATTTGGTGCATTTTCCTGTACCTGGAATTGACAGGTGCTTAGCTTGTGACTCCCCTTTGTTTTTCATATGACCAAACTAATGTGACCAATAACTAGATACATAAGGTGCAGGGTTTGTTATGTTTTAACCTATAGGGACTTCATTTCACCAAGTGACCATATACGAAAAACCATAGGATTATTCATTTAAGCGATGTTCCCAACACTTCACGACTTATGTGTTGGTAACCCATGAACATGGGTTGGAACCTAGTCCTCTGACACTTTGGCCTTCAGGCGTTTTCTCTTTCATCCATTCTTCGAAGTTTGACCTCTCACAAGGATTGATCTAATGGTTAGAATGATTCCCGGAACTAAATCAACTGTCTAGCTTTGATCCTTATACTATCCTTCCACTGCTTAATCCAATGACTATGAATTAATCAAATATTGAGATGGACGATCACTATTTACTTCGGGACTTCTAGCCTCTACAATCTTTCAACCTTCTAGAGTACATTTCGCCAAAGTAGATCGGATGATCGATATTTGTTCTTCCGTATATGGACGATCCTGGCTTGTCCAGAGGTTTCAAACAAATCGACGGCCATGACTTGATCTGGAGTTGAGTGGATGATTCTCGTTCACTTCAGGAATTCAACGCTTCAGGACTCCAGTCTTTGCAGTCATTCAACTCTTCTGGAGCAAATTCCACCGAAGTGCTTACTAGCACTTTCTTCTTGATAACCTCCACAAGTCCAGGAGATAGGACCGTGGGCTTAACCATTCCAAGAATTTGATCTAGTGGTCATGATTCATCCCGAAGGATCTTATATCAATGACCAAGGTTAGTTCGTGACTTCACACTTCGATGCTTCAGGCTACTGGTTTCCCCTAAAGGACAAATGCTTGGAGTAACGTAACTTACTGATGTCACTATTGACTTGGCATTGGATGAGTGGCTGCCACGTGTCACTTAGATTTGTGACTTACGTGTACCTAAAATGCCAACTGGACCTTGACACTTGTCACCATTTGATTGCACCATGTGTCCTTGCTAACATGGTCTTTACTGACGTGGATTTCCTGATGTGTCACATGTCCTCCTTCTGGATCTAATGGTCGTAGGTTCATCTGAATCCTTGATCCAATGACTATGATCAATTCACTTCGACCTTCGAGACTTTTGGTTATTCGCTCCCACTTCTCAATTCTCCCAAACTGAGATTCCCTAACTAAACCTCGAGTAACTTGACTTCATCTAATGATCCATATTTGATGCGAAAATATTAACATGATCCAACAATTTTAAGGATTTCAGCTATTCGGGATCTCGTGAATCCTTGATCCAACGACTGTGATCAATTCTAGATCAACGATCTAGATTCATTTCGGCCTTCGGGACTTTGGGTTATTCACTCCCACTTCCCAATTCTCCCGAAGTGAGATTCCCCGAATAAACCTCGAGTAACTTGACTTCATCTAACAATCCATCTTTGACGTGAAAATCTTAACACGATCCAATGGTTGTCAGGATTTCGGCTATTTGTGACTCTGGGGCTTTGGGGTAGTGGAACTGATGCCAATTATAGATCTATTGACAGGTGACGATCAATGGTTGGTGTGGATTTCAGAACCGAAACTTGCACGATCGTTAACTTAAACCCTTTCATCCCACAATGGTTCCCCGCCATTGATTTTCCCTTACTGAGATCCAACGATCATGACTGAATTAGATGTTGATCCAAAGGTCCTCCTTTGTAACTCCCAGATCTAACGGTCCTGGTTTGTCCTGAAATCTACATCAATGGATAGGATTCTCCCTCGATTCATTTTTAGTTTTACTATGGGTATTTCAATATTGATCGTGTTTCTGTAATGCACTTTCCCTTCTTAGATTTTTGGTTTTGTACTTGGATTCTATCTAATCAAGATCATTGATCTGTTTCATCGCTATTTCTCCTGAGCTTTTAATAATTATTTGTGCATTTTTTACTCCTTCAATACATGGATTCTCTGTATGTTATCTCTCCTGAGCTTTAGAATCATAGGATCATTGTTTATCTTATGGTGATCAACAATGATCACAAACTATTTCTGCCACTAGGTATCTTCCTCTACCCCAAAGTGATCTTCCTTTTTCTCTGATTATTGTACATGTTTGACTCATGTTGCCATCAATGAAAACATACTACCAATACTGTCAACAATCTCCCCCTTTGTCATTGAGGGAAACATGTCTTTAAAACAAGATTGAATTCATACCTTTGTTCCCCCTGTCACTTATATTCTTTTCTATCTGATAGTAAATTTATTTTTTGCTTAACTTTGTTTTACTACTTCTCTCCCCCTTTGACATCAATGACAACAAGTGAGCCTCTAACTATTTTTCTTCCCCTGTGAATTTACTAACTGCTTATCTTAGTTCATTGGGATATTTGTGTTACAAATATGTAGTCTTTTTTATACCAATTTGTAGTGATACCAATTTGTAATGATTAGGTCTTTTAAACCTAATCTAATTATTTTCTTATTTGATAACCAAAATATTCCCCCTGAGTTGTTACTGTCTTTACTTTGTCAAATATAACAAGGGTATGACTCTCACTGATCTTTCTTGATCTGCTTCTTATTATTCTTTCTTTGATATTCCACATGAATATCAATTGAGGATTGATACCAATTGGTCTAATACCAATTTTGTTATCAATTGTTCTTTGTTGATTGATATCTCTTGAATCTCTCAACTACATTTTCTCTTCTCTCCTTTTTTACAAAATGACAAAAATGATATTTTCTTGCTCCTTCTGAGGTCATACTCCCCCTAAGGTGATGCTCCTCTTTGTCCATTTTCTCCTTGTATTCTACAACTAACCCTACCAATGCTTTTTATTTTGACCACTAATCTTTAGATAGTCAAGATTTTCCATCTGTTATTTTAAAAACTCTTGGCATAATCCTTTGATTTTGTAGAAACCAATTTAAACTTATTTTTGTATTTTCTTTCTTTGGCTAACAAATTATGACATCATCAGAATTTGATATTGTCCCATATTCTTCTATAAGAACTTCCCTTTCCCAAGCTTGATCTATTTCATATTGAATTTCAGATTCTTTATTAGGACCTTCACCCATCATTTTATTATTATTAATTTCTTCATTTTCAGGTGTAATATCATCTTTCTTGCTTTCTCCTTCAGTTTTTCTTTTCCATATCTCTCTATGAGATATTCTGCTTTTTGGACCTTCTCTTTCTAATTGTGTTTTTTGGATATTTGTCATCTCCTTTCTTCTTTCAAATTTTATTAGGTTTTCTCCCTGACTTGAATGATTTATTTAAGGATTGAATTTTTGAACTCCTGCAGCTTTGGGATTTGTGCCCAAACCTATCATAGTTGTAACATCTCATTGTATGACAAAAATTTGCCGTGTGCCCAACAAAATTGCATCTCTAACATCTAATTGAGTTTTTTGATTTTCCTGTATATCCTTTCTTTAGTTTCTTGCAGCCATTGCTTTATGGCCAAAGTTATGACAAGAAAATCAATATCCATTGAAGGTGTTTGCATTCTTGAATTTATTTTGGCTTGAGAGATCTATCTTTTGATTTTCTTCTTCCTTTTTACATCTATAGCTTCCTTCTTTAACAAAATTCATGACTTGTAATTGCTTTGTAATTGCACCTTTTCCTTTTGAGAAGGATGATCCTTTCTCATGTTTCTAAATGGTGCTCCATTTGTCATTGTCTTCCTTTTTATTGTATCCAAGACTAGTTTTGTCATCAACCGATCTTTGATTGTTCCAAATCTTATATAGGATAGCTGAGCTATTCTAGAATTTGATAGATTTATTTGTATTTTCATCCATCTTTTTGAGATTGACTATTTCCAATTTCAACATGTGACATGTCTCTTCCTTTTTAGTTAACTGAATCTTCAGGGTTTCTTCCACTTTCTTAGCATGTTCAAGTTGAGTCTTTAGATTGATGACTATTTCTTTTGTCTCATCCAAGACTTATTTGCATTTAATAGTTTTTCCATATGTATTCAATTCTTCCATATCTTTTGTTAGATCAAAAACTTTAGTTTTCAATAATTTGATTTCTTCCTCATATTCTAGCTGAATCCTTTTGAGGTTGATGGCTTCTAATTCAAATATTTCACACGATTCTTCCTTTTTAGTTATTTGGATCTTCTTGGATTCTTCCTTTTTCTTAGCTTCTTCAATTTGATTCATTATATCTGCATTAGTATTTTCATTTATCTTTTTGAAGTTGATGATTTCCAATTCCAAGATGTGGTAAGAATTTTCTTTCCTAGTTAACTGGATCTTCATGACTTCTTCACTTTCTTTAGTTTCCTCAAGTTGAGTTTTTAGACTGTTAACCAATTCTTCTATTTCTCTTAGTACTTCTTTTCCTTTATTGTCACGTGTATTTAATTCTTTCATTTCTTCTGTTAGATTACCAACTTCAGTTTTCAAGTTTTCAAGCTTTTGATCTCTTCTTCTTTATTTTCTATATGTATCTTTTTCTCATGCTCTTCATGGTTAGATTGATCTAACTGTTGTAATAGAAACATGTCTTTTTTTAAAGTTTCTCCAACTCTTCTAGAGTGCACATAGTTGTGTACTCAAGATTGCCAATAGTCCCCACATGTACTTTAGTATATAAACCATTTCCTGGTTCCATATGAATCTCTTCTATTGTTGTTGTAACATCGGTCTTAAGATTCTGTAGTATTTCTTTAGTACTTACTGAGTTATGAATTAATTCCTCGATGGAATTATTTCCTTCATTAATGATCGAGGATTGAATTAAATCCTTGATGAGTTTGTCATTTTTTATGACAAGGAGTTGTATCAAATCCTGCATTTTATTATGATTAGAAATCTCTTTCTCAGTATTATGTTCTTCAATCTGATTGGAATTCTCCTTTTCTTTATCTTGTTCCTTATCTTGATAATAAATTTCTTCTTCAGAGTTTTGTTCTTTATTCTGACAGGAGTGCTCTTTATCTGAGTCTTGTTCCTTACTTTAATAGTATTTCTCTTCTTCTTGTGTTTCATTCTAATAACAATTTTCTAGCCGGAGCCCTAATTCTTTAGCAGATTTGTAGTGCCTCATCTTTTCTTTGACTTGGTTTGACAATCCATCCTGGATTGCTTTTAAGGCTACTTAATTGTTTCTCCTTACTTCCTTTGAATTTTTGTTTTCTCTCTTTGAAGTAGTTAAGTGTTATGGCTTACTTACTACCGAATCCCAAACTCTAGATCCTCTTGACTTCATATATCTTTTCATATTTTCCCTCCATGAAGAATAATCAATTCCGTCAAATAGGGGAGCTTCATTTGTGGAGATAGCAATTTTTCCACCCATTTCTTTAGAATCTACCTTCCTGTGTTTAAATTGTGCCGAAGGAACCCATTCTGATACCAATTGTTGAAATGTACACTTGACACTGAGAGGGGGGGTGAATCAGTGTCACAAAACTTTGGAAAATTTTCCACTTTTCATAAATTAATTGAATAACATATATTTATTTCAATTTCTCAACCAATATATAAAAGAATAATTATTTTATTTATTTATTTAACTTGAATGGATACATAAGATCAATCTTAATCTTTAAACAATTACAAGAGACCCAACTCTCTATTACAAGACCCATCTTGTAGTTCTCAGATCCAACTGAGAAATGAGGAATCCAACCCTCATGACAAGTCCCATCTTGTTGATCTCAGATCTAACCGAAATGTGAGGAATCCAATCCTCATGCAAGACCCAACTTGTAAATAGGCACCAACCTGATAGAATGAACCTTCATTCAATCCATTATATATAAATATATATACTTCAACAAATTCAACTACATCTTTTGTTCACCTTATTTATTTTTTATATCATCTTCCAATTGGTGTGAACTTGAATGTTTGTGTCTTTTGACAATGAATCATTGCACCCTTTCATTCATTTTAATAATAATAACTTCTATTATTATTATTATTATTAATAGTTTGTTAAAGACTTCAAATCCTTTGTAAATTGTTTCAACATTTTAACCCATCACTAATTATTGTAAACATGTGCTTCCTTCAAACCATTCTTTTCAAATTATCATGGGCTCATTACTATGGACTTGATCTCCATTTGTGCTCCCTTCATTATTATTCATATAATATCACAACAGGGCTAACTCGTCATCATATATATGTTGATCAACCTTTAAGAGTCGATCACAGTCATGGATCGACTTCGTTATTTCGATCCCACACTTTCGCTGCATCCTCAGTTCTCAATAGATCTAAATCAAGTTATTACTTTTCTATTTGGTGCATTTTCCTGTACCTGGAATTGACAGGTGCTTAGCTTGTGACTCCCCTTTGTTTTTCATATGACAAAAATGATGTGACCAATAACTATATACATAAGGTGCAATGTTTGTTATGTTTTAACCAATAGGGACTTCATTTCACCAAGTGACGATATACAAAAAAGCATGGGCTTATTCATTTAAGCGACGTTCCCAGTGCTTCACGACTTATGTGTTGGTAACCCATGAACAGGGGTTGGAACCTAGTCCTTCGGTACTTCATCCTTGAGACGTTTTCTCTTTCATATAGTCTTCTGATGTTTTACCTCTCACAGGGATTGATCTAATGGTTAGCATGATTCCCGAAACCAAATCAACGATCTAGATTTGATCCTTATACTATCCTTCTAGTGCTTAATCCAATGACTATGACTTAATCAAATGACTATGACTTAATCAAATATTGATATGGATAGTCACTATTTACTTTAGGACTTTGGGGCTTCCAGCCTCTGCAATATTTCAACCTTCTGGAGTACATTTCACCAAAGTAGATCGGACGATCGATATTTTTTCTTTCATAGATGGACGATCCTAGATTGTCTAGAGGTTTCAAACCAATTGACGACCATGAATTGATCTACAGTTGAGTGGATGGTTCTCGTTCAATTTGGGAATTCGACGCTTCGGGACTCCAATCTTTGCAGTCATTCAACTCTTCCGGAGAAAATTCCATCGAAGTGCTTACTAGCACATTCTTCTTGATAACCTCCACAAGTCCAGGAGCTAGGACTGTGGGATTAACCATTCCAAGAGTTTGATCTAATGGTCATGATTCATCCTGGAGGATATTAGATCAATGACCAAGGTTAGTTTGTGACTTCGCGCTTTGATGCTTCGGGCTACTGGTTTCCCCAAAAGGACAAACTCCCGGAGTAACGTAACTTGCTAACGTCACTGCTGACTTGGAATTGACCCAATGGCTTCCATGTGTCACTTATATTTGTGACTTATGTGTACCTAAAATTCCAACTGGACCTTGACATTTGTCACCATTTGATTGTGCCACGTGTCCTTGTTGACGTGGTCTTTACTGACGTGGATTTACTGATGTGTCACATGTCCTCCTCCTGGATCTAATGGTCGTAGGTTCATCTGAATACTTGATCCAACTACTATGATCAGTTCATTTCAGCCTTCGGGGATTTGGGTTATTCTCTCCCACTTCCCCATTCTCAATTCTCACGAAATGATATTCCCTAACTAAACCTCAAGTAACTTGACTTCATCTAACGATCCATCATAGACACGAATTAATACTATCCAACGATTGTCGAGATTTAGGCTATTCAGGATCTCGTGAATCCTTAATCCAACGATTGTGATAAGTTCTAGATCAATAGTCTAGATTCATTTCAGCCTTCGGGACTTTGGGTTATTCACTCCCACTTCCCAATTCTCCCGAAGTGATTTTCCACGAATAAACCTCAAGTAAATTGACTTCATCTAACGATCCATATTTGACGTGAAAATATTAACACGATCCAATGGTTTTCGGTATTTCGATTATTCAAGACTCAAGGGCTCCATGGTAGTGGAACTTATGCCAACTGTATATCTATTGATAGGTGACGATCGATGGTTCGTGTGGATTTCGGAACCGAAAATTGCATGATCGTTAACTTCAACCCTTGCATCGTAAAATGGTTCCCCGCCATTGATCTTCCCTTACTGAGATCTGACGGTTAAGACTTAATCAAATGTTGATCCAAAGGTCGTCCTTTGTAAGTCCCAGATCTGACGGTCTTGGTTTGTCCCAAAATCTACATCAGTGGAAATGATTCTCCCTCGATTATTTTGTAGTTTTATTGTGGGAATTTCAATCTTGATCGTGTTTCTACAATGCACTTTCCCTTCTGAGCTTTTTGGTTTTGTACTTGGATTCTGACTAATTGAGATCGTTGATCTGTTTCATCGCTATTTCTCCTGAGATTTTAATAATTATTTTTTCATTCTTTACTACTTCAGTACATGGATTCTCTATATGCTATCTCTCCCGAGGTTTACAATCATAGGATCATTGTTGGTCTTATCATGATCAACAATGATCACGAACTGCTTCTGCCACTAGGTGATCTTCCTCTGCCCCAAAGTGATCTTCCTTTTTCTTTGATTATTGTACATGTTTGACTCATGTTGCCATCAATGACAACATACTACCAATATTGTCAACACTAACAAGTCTCAAACATTCGGTTTTTCATATGTTGAATGCTATGAAGGGATTAACATGGGAGGGACTAGAGCCCTACTATGAAGAATTTTCTTATGAAGAATTTATATGATGACAAGTTCGTCCTTAGTTTATCTGGAGTGGTGCATGAAGTTAATTACAGGGGGATTTTTTTTATAAAACTATGAGGGATATATTAGAAATAAAGTATATATGCTATTTTCACTTATAGTGCAAAAATCAATCCAATGAATTCAAGAATCAAATTTAAACTACAACAAACATTTCTGTAGAAATAGTTGATGAGACTTGTGGAGTTGCAATAGAAAAATTGTACCTTAACAAAAAAAATATCATTTAGAAAGTATTATTGCTAAACATGTTTTTCTATAATATGTATATACTAGTCCAAAAAATTACTAAATTAATATTTCTACAATATTTGCTTTTATATAAATATTAATTGATTTTTTTTTTATTATGTTTTCATTTATTAGGACAATTAGGAAAATTAAATTTTCAAATGAAATGATATCTTAAACGTGCTAGTATGGATGTCCAAAAATGTGTAGAAGGGGATGGTCAAAGAAATACAAATAATTGAATTGTAGGAGGAGCTATTCTAACAACAACATGCATCATATGTATGTAATCAATGATTTTTTTTAAGTGTAATTAGAGAATTGAATCATCTCATGAAACAATTTTCAATTGTTTTGTTGTTGTAGAAAAGTAAATGAAATGGAACTGACTCAACACATAAGATGGGATGATAAGGCTGAAAATGGTTGATCACAAATTTTGTGAGTACTTGTCTTTTCCTTACTTAACATTTCATATTTGTTGTGATGTTTATATTTTAATTAATTTACAATCACCCGTGGATGTTTTCTACCAGGTGCTAACATACAAAGAAAATCCATTTGAACATTTGATTATCATTGGATTATGTATGGTTTGTACGTATATGCTGGAGTATCAAGGGTTAATTTAACAATTTGTAAGTATCTATGTTGTTTACTTATCTTATTTTATAATTAATATAACAACAAGAAAGCTTTAATTATATCTATACTTTGTCATGGTGTATAAAACTTGTACAAAACAAAGTACAGAGTGGAGACACCAAAAAATATGTTGAGAGATGCCATGAAGCATGGATTCAAAAGAATGAGTATTGTGTATGAATCCCTCGTTACTATGGTATGCTCTTCGATTTAAACAATCATGTATATTATACTGTAAATGCATATATACTCTTTACATTTTATTTGTATTTTTGTGGATGGAACATGAAGAGGCAGAACAAAATCAAGCTACTTAATAAGAAAACATTGCAAATAACCCAAGTATAATATCCCCTCCAAGTGATGAATAAATAAGGTATGCAATCAACTCGAGCAATGACAAAGGTTCAATAGATAAATGATGATCAACATAATATAATGTTACAATTTTTATATTTTGGACTGTTTATCTATAAAAAATAGACATTTTCTTTAATGTGGACATATTGTCCCAATTGGTATGATGACATGTTACCAATAATGATAACAATTATTTGTTGATGTTTTATTACCATGGGCCTTTATATTGTCCCATTTTGTATGATGAATGGTCCCTTATTCATACATAATAAAATGGGTTTCTTATTCTATTGCAGTCTCTGATGTTGTAGATAGTTATGTTGCAATGATTTACAAATAGATGATTTATATTATTGTAATGAACACATGTGTAATCAATTTGTATATTTGTTTAAATAATATAATATATTAACACAATGATTATATTACAAAAACCTTAATTAAGCTATAAAAACAATATTATTATAAAAATATTTTATTTTTTTTATGAGTAACTGAAAATTTATAAATAAGAGAACAAAAAGTTGTATTTTCATACTCGCCATGCAAGGAAATTCAACATTGAAACATATCATATCAATGTATTAATGAAATATTAAGAAAATATTTATATTTTAATGAGATTGTTTTCATAATTATATGGTTGCTTCTTGGGCATGAGGTTAAATTGGAACTGGGGTAGCATCTGGTCTCATATATGGGACTAAGGACAAATGTTACTTATAAGCACATGACCCTTCTGCTAAAGCCTCGATGATGACTACTTTGGGAAACTGGCTTACTTGCATATGCTATTTAGGGTGAAACCACCTTTTGGTCCCAAAGTAAGACCTGAAACTGCTTCTAATTGGACAAGATCTCATCTTCCTTAGATGGAAGGAAACAAGTTAATGACTCAATATCTAGAGGCATCTGGCGAGAGTGAAAGTCTGCTCCCTTATGAACCACCAACAGGTTATTTTAGGTGGCATGGTTTTCCATGAATAAAGGTGATGAGTCAATTTGCAATCATGGATAGTAGTCAATTATGATTGTCCTCACTATCAATTGAAAATTGAGTTATAATAGGTTTTACCACCTTCACAGAAAAAATTATATGCAAACACTCTTGAATACATTAGTTATGAATAACTATTACACATTATTTTCATCACAACTATGACCATTGATGATGTGCACCTACCCTTTGTCATTCAAAGGATTATTGCCTTAATTCCTGAAGAAGATGGAAGAAAAACCTTTCCTAGAGAGATGAAACTATGGAAATTTCCTTTAAAAACCCTAATTTATGAAAGTGTCTCATGTTGCTCCATTGCAACATGCCACACCCTTAAAATGTGACTTGTTGCACCATAGTATCCTACAACAGTGTCGCATGTTTCTAGTTCATAGAGTGCGACACTGTTCGTATGAAGGAAAAATAAGAAATTCACAAAATTTCTAGAATAGAAGCTTAGAGGATGAGGTGTCATCCGATCAGTTTGGATCTTACTCGTATTCTTGATTTGGTGAGATCCTAACCTCTCATCCCTTCCTTTCCAAATCTATAAAAGGAAGAATCTCTCATGAATAAAGTTAATCAATAATCAATCAATCAATCAATCATGAATAATGGTCAATCATGGCTTTAGATTTTGCTTTGTTAAGGTGACTTTTGACCTGGATGGGCTAGTATCAAACCTATGGTGTAAGAACTCATAGAATCAAAGTGTGTGTGTTGGAGTAAAGAATCATTGGGAGGGACTTCAAAACATCAAGGCTTTGGTTGCAATATCTTCCATTATCATTAATACAACAACATATTTTCTTTACCACAAAGGTTGTTTATGTTTGATTATATTTGTTACATTTCTCCTTGGTCATTTGTATAGATTTGACGAAGTACGATTGTTTCTTTCACTGGTTGGCTTGTTTCCTTATGTAGGTTTCCATTCAAAATCCTCTGAATCAGTCTAGGAGCGACAATTAGCGAGGAAAACTGTCGGTAAAGAGGTACAAGTCCTGACTTATCAATATTTCGATTGTATGAATCTAAGGAAAGTAATATGTTCTATTCTTTTTTGTTCTAGCTTTGGGTTCCCAAGCTAGGGAGATTGGTCTGTGTCCGTATTGACTAATTTTTCCATCAACAAAATTGGTGACTCCATTGGGGAACAATCTTCCGGATTTATTCTCCTAGTTTTTCTTTGGCCTTTACCTTGTTTTTGCATGAGTTTAACCTCCCGAGTCACTGGGTGATCCATCTTGACTCTCAGACCCGAGACCTACTAGTATTTTTGTAAAAACTCTTTGTTTTTTCATTTTTTGTGTTTGTTTCGCACTTTCCTTTGAGAGACAATGCGACACTATCACGCTGTGCTAGTCTATAGCCTGTGACATTGGCTATTGTTGCACTGTTATGTATTATAGATTGTGACAATCCCGTAGAAACACATTTTCTTGTTTCTCTCTCTTCCAATCTTAGATTTGGTTTTGGCTTGTTTTTTTGGTTTGCTTATTCGATCTTGATATTGATCCTTCCAGTCTTGAGTCTACCTTTTGGCCACTTTTGCAAATTTTTTGAGATTTTTATAAAAAATTTCATGATTGTTTTCTTTGTTTTTAGCATTCTTACTTGATTCTGAAAGGGTTATAATCTCTTAGATCTTTCTTTGAGAGTCTTTCAGTATGGCTCTTAATTTCTTTTCTCAAATAATTTTTATTGTAAATTGTTTAGTGAAAGAGAACTTCTTCCTTTTATTGAATAATTTGTTTTAAAATACATTTCTTGGATTTATTTTGCTTTTAAAGAGACTTGTTGCTATATTGATGTATTTAGCTCTATGTTTGAAATCAAAAGTTTCAATTCTTGCATTGCTTTAGTTGGTGGGAATTTTTAGTTGCTTTGAGAAGAAACATTTTGAGTAGTGAGCATCTTGGTTTAATGAATTTGGGACATTGTGCATATGAGAATATAAAATATTTTCTCCTCCTCGTAATATAGATTTCATTGAAGTGAAACATTGCATTTTCATTTCTTTGCATGGTTTAGAGTCGGTCAAAACATCATCTTATCCATGCCATTTTCCATGTGAGTAAACAACAACCATAAAATTAATGCGCTAATTAAAATATTTTTAGAAAAATTTACTTTTCGCTGGTAGCAAACCTACATTAGATTAGTTGTAGGGATTTGGAATAGGTGTTGAGGATAACCCTCTGAAGCTATAAACAAAACATAGAATCCTAAGTTAGGGAGAGAAATCCATTTTCTACATCACTATTTTGGGAAGCCCTTCTCACACAAGGGTCAATCACGAGGTCACATTGGGGCCAACAGAGTAATTAACCCTGCTTTGTTGGTCTTGGTGGAGTGGTTTGCACGTATTACAAATGTTGTCGAAAGACACTTGGATATCACTTGATAGGACACACCTCTCTGGGAGGCATCTCTCAAGGGGATTTTGGGTCTTAAACGACCCTTCCCTTGCGTGTATGTCTTAAACGACCCTTCCCTTGCGTGTATATCCGACTGTCGACTGTTTCCCCAAAATTTTGTTGTTGTAAGTGGTGACCTTAGCAGCCATAATCTTTATGGTTCATACACGAGGTGACGACGAAGGGGAAAGTATTTTTTGTACCTAGAACAGACTGTTGGACATGGTGTTATGGTGTTGGCAATGATGTCAAAGGGGGCCAATATGGTCAATATTGGACATAGTGTATGTTGTTGGCATTGATAGAAAGAGGATAAATATGGTCACCAAGAACTTTATTAATGTTTATGTATGTTGAAATATTGTAACTTCGAAGAATATTCTAATTATATTTGAGTTATTATCTTATAGATCAAATCCCCTTTTGCAGATTAATCATGTCAGGTCTTGTATAAGATCAAATCTCCTTTTGTGGATTGGTCAAACCATATTTATATGGTGGTATTTGTAAAGTCAACCCCTAGTGTTTATAAAGTGGTTTTAACCACTTCTAGAAGAAGTCAACCCTAACATGTGAAGAGACATAACCCTAGTGCCTCCTCAACTAGCATTTATATGTGAGGATGGTGCCTCACTTACTCACTCTCACACTCACTCATCTAGCGTGCATATCTTGAAGGTAGTTGTAATTGAAGGAGGAAGGAGAACATAGGCACATGATCAATCTTGGTTTATTCTTGGTGTTTTGGTCTTAGTCTTGGCATTGTATTGGCAATCTATTATTGAGGAATTTTTTGCTGGGTTTTCTCCCCCATGAGGGTTTCCCATGATAAAATGGTGCGTACCTTGTGATTGTGTTTCTTTCAGTGATCCTCTTTATGCCATTGTTTTGTAAATGCATTGAATGCTCATGCAATTTGGAAATAATCCAATAACAACACTAACACTTAACATGGTTTCAGAGCTTGACTGGATCGATCACTTTTCACTGTGTATCTAAAAACATCATTGTTTTCGTACAAGGAAATTAGGGATTTTTACTGAAGATGAATTTTTGACCAAAAACTATCTTGGGAAGTGTGTCTTTACCTAACACATCTTTTGGCAGCTTGAGTGAACTTTTTCAGTGGCCAGATTCTCTGGAAAGTCGAACCCTAGTTTTGGATGGTACTAGAAAACCAGAAAACCAGGAAACCAGAACCAATACCAGAAGTACCAGTCCAAATTTGCGTAGGTCAAGTTTCAAGGGGTAAAACTCATATTTTTCTGAAATAGTTAGCTCTAGCCAACTTGCCTCAGCCCAATGCATCTCCTGGTAAGTTCAGATTCGTTTTCTGAGTACTTTCATTTTCTGGTCATTCCTAGATCTAGGTCAAGATGTCTGCAAGCACCAAGCTTGTTGACAAGTTAGAAGGTGTGGAAAATTTCCATGCCTGGAAGTACATAATTGGACTCATTCTTGAAGAGAATTACCTTGCAAAATTCATAAAAGAAAATGTACCAGAACCCAAAGAAGATGAAGCCAAAGAGAAGTACAAGAAGGATATGATTAAGGATAAAAGAATAATTGTAGATTCCATTAAAGAGCACTTGATCCCTCAAGTGTCTTCTAAGAATACTCCAAAATATATGTTTGATTCCCTAACCAGATTGCATGAAGGAAAGAACATCAACTAGAAGATGAACTTGAGAACCCAACTCAAGAATACAAAGATGCAGAAAGGAGAAACAATTCAGGACTACTTCTCTAGGGTTTCTCAATTCAAGGAACAATTAGAGGCAATTGGAGACAACTTAGATGAATATGAACTTATAATGACAACTCTTAATGGTCTCACAAGACCTTGGTATGCCTTCATCCAAACTATTTGTGCAAGAAAATAGAAACTCCAATTTGACAGTTTATGGGAAGAATGTGTTCAAGAAGAAGTAAGAGTAGCCAATTGAGAAGTTGTCCTATTAAGAGATGAATATCAAGCCCTATATGATAATGCTAAATGAGGAAACAAAAAGTCTCATTTTCAAAAGGAGACCCACTTTCATAAAGAATCTCACCCTCCAAAGAGATTCCAGAAATATCATAAGGGTCAAAGAAAGGGAAAATATTTCTCCTCTTATCAATGTTATCATTGTGATAAGATGAGACACATTGCTAAGAATTATCCTACCAGAAGGGAAGAATACAAGAAGAGAAATAACAAAAGACATCATGCACATGAAACTAAAGATGATGAGCCACCCAAGAAGTTGACTAAAGAAGAGATTGAAGATTATGTTTTTTTTTCAGCCCTATCAAGATTTGTGACACCTGGAGAGGATACTTGGCTCATAGATAGAGGTGACTCTAAGCACATGAAAGGTCAAAAATACATTGTTTCTAGCCTTACAGAAAAGGAATTCCCCTAGAAAGTTTCACTTGGAGATGATTATCAGTACTCTATCAAAGGAATGGGAGAATCCACCTACAAACTTGATTCAGGAACTCCGATGAGAATGAAGGATGTACTTTATGTACCATGTTTGACAAAGAACTTACTTTCTATCTCATATCTAGATAAGAAAGGTTTCATAGTTGCATTCATTGATGGTGAAGTTCTTATGTGGCCTAAAGGAAAAATTGTAGAAGATCCAGTTCTTATTGGAACATAAGAAGGTGGGTTGTACAAGTTAAAAGGTCACTCAAATGTAGCCTTGACTCACTCTACTGGAATTCCTTGTGAAATTTGGCATAGAAGACTAGCTCACATCAACTATAAAGCATTACCATATGTAAGAAAGGTAGTTACAGGTTTACCAAAATTAAAGGTTAATCACGAAGGTGTATGCAATGGATGTGCACAAGGAAAGAGCATAAAGAATCCTTTTGCAAAGAGAGATAGTAAAGCAAAAGAAATCTTGGAACTTGTCCACTTAGATGTATGTGGTCCAATGCCATCAACCTCTATAAGCGGGTATGTATACTATGTATCTTTTATTGATGATTACTCTCGTAATACTTGGGTTTATTTCTTGAAATCAAAAGATGAAGTAATTGGAAAGTTCAAGGAATTCAAAGCCTTGGTAGAAAACCTCTCCGAAAGGAAAATCAAGATACTCATGTTAGACAATGGAGGAGAGTACAATTCAAATGAATTTGGAAGCTTTTGAAGAGATTCCAAGATTAAGAGGGAGCTCACCACTCCCTATAATCCTCAAAAAAATGGTGTAGTAGAAATAAATAATATAATGATTATGAAAGCACTAAAGACTATGCTTCATGATCAAGATCTTCCAATGCACTTATGGGCTGAAGCAACAACAACAATAGTATATCTAAAACAGATTATCCCATAGTTCACTTGGATTCAAAACCCCCGAAGAAATGTTCACTGGAAATAAGCCAGAAGTATGCCATCTAAAAATATTTGGATGTCCAGTATTTGTACACATTCCAAAAGAAAAGAGAACTAAGTTGGATCATTCAGGAAAGAAGGGAATATTTGTTGGATATTGTGAGGTCTCTAAGGCCTTCAGAATTTACATACCAGGTTACCATCATATTGATATCCTCATGATGTAAC
>ML818378.1:10068-25390 GCA_009831015.1 Picea engelmannii | reverse complement strand
TTTCTTAAATGGTGTTATTGAAGAAGAAGTGTATATAGAACAACCACATGGGTTTGAAGTTGAAGATAGAAAGACTCATGTCTGCAAGTTGAAGAAAACTTTGTATGGGTTGAAGCATGCTCCTGGAGCTTGGTATGGCCGAATTGATAGTTTTCTGGCAAGCTTGGGATTTACCAAGAGTAAAGTTGATTCTAACCTTTACTTCAAGGTTATGAATGATGAGCTAGTCATATTGCTACTATATGTGGATGCTTTATTCTTAACTGGAGAAGAAAATATCATCACAGATTGCAAGAAGAAGCTTGCTATAGAGTTTGATATGAACTACCTAGGCCCGATACATTATTTCTTAGGTCTTGAAGTATGGCAGAGCCCATAGAAGATCTTCCTTAACCAAGGGAAGTATGCAATTGAAATACTGAAGAGATTTGACATGTTGGAATGTAAATCCACGAACACACCCATGGAAACAAATTTGAAGCTCATGGTTGATACTTCATTAAAGTTGGTTGACACTACTCTATACATACAAATTATTGGATCATTGATGTATTTGAAAAATACCGGGCCAAATATATGCTTTACTGTGAACACCTTGAGTCAGTATCTAGTGGAACCCAGACGTGTTCACCTTGTAGATGCAAAGCATGTGTCGAGATAACTTAAGGGTACATTGGATTATGGTCTCTGTTATATTGGAGATCATGAATTGACTGTATGGTTATACTGATTCAGATTGGGATGGAAGTGATTTAGACAGAAAAAACACTTCAAGATGTTGTTTTAGTTTGGGGTCAACCATGACTTCATGGAAAAGAAGGAAGAAATCTAGTATTTCTCTCAAGACGACATAAACAAAGTTGTATACCATGATTCTATGTGATAATCAAAGTTGTATAAATATGACAAAGAACCTAATGTTCCATGATAAGTCGAAGCACATAGAGATCCAATATCACTACATTCATGATATGGTGCAGAGGGGAGCTGTAAATCTCCAATATGTTGGCACATATGAGAAGGTTGCAGATGTGTTGACCAAGTCTCTGCCTTGTGTGAAGTTTGAGTACTTCCGAGACAAGCTTGGTGTGTTCTGAAAGGACCTCCCTTGAAATGGGGAGTGATGTTGATGATACTATGGTATCCTAACCAACAATGGGTAGCTCCGTTATGATTTTATATCCTTGGGTATTGATCATCCCTGAGGAGATCCCGAAGGTCCGGTAAGGATGGTCTGTCAGAGTACCTATGCATGTACATGCCAATTGTGGTCAGTAGTGGTAGCTCGATTAGGATTTTATATCCTAGGGAATATTATGATTCTTGGCCAGACCCCAAAGGTCCGGTAAGGACAGTCTGTCAGAGTACCACAAATGTTTTTGTTGATGCACTTGCCTCATTCTATTGCCATATATTGATGATGTTGTTGTATTAGATTCATTCTATTGATGATGATGTTGTTCTAGCTTCATGCTATTGATATTGATTTTTCAGCTTAATGCTGATGATGATGTTACTCTAGCTCCATGTTGTGAACAATGATGATATTGATGATGAGAAAACATTCTGATGATTTATAGATGTACTAGTCAGTGTTCCAGATGCTGATGATGATGCTACCCTCTTCTTCTCTTGATGATTTTGTATTGGGTCATGTTAGTAGAATACCCTTCTCGTAAAGAGGGAGTGTTGAAATATTGTAACTTCGAAGAATATTCTAATTATATTTGAGTTATTATCTTATATATGAAATCCCCTTTTGAGGATTGATCATGTCGGGTCTTGTATAAGAGAAAATCCCCTTTTTTGGATTGGCCAAACCATATTTATATGGTGGTATTTGTAAAGTCATCCCCTAGTGTTTATAAAGTGGTTTTAACCACTTCTAGAAGAAGTCGGCCCTACCATGTGAAGAGACATAACCGTAGCGCCTCCTCAACTAGTATTTATATGTGAGGATGGTGCCTCACTTACTCAGTCATCTAGTGCACATATCTTGAAGGCAGTTGCAATTGCAGGAGAAAGGAGAAGGGAGGCACATGCTCAGTCTTGGTTTATTCTTGGTGTTTTGGTCTTAGTCTTGGCAATCTATTTTTGAGGAAGTTTTTGCTGGGTTTTCTCCCCCATGAGGGTTTCCCAGGATAAAATGCCATGTACCTTGTGATTGCATTTCTTTCAGTGATCCTCTTTATGCTATTGTTTTGGAAGTACATTTAATGCTCGTGTAATTTTGAAATAATCTAATAACAACACTAAAACTTGACAATGTATTCATATCAATATCCTAGCAAAAGTTTATGTTGAATTATGTTACTGGCATCCATTTACAAAAGAAGCAATTGAATAGAAGTGAAGGGCTTGTTCACTCCATGAGGATATCATTGGAAGACCTTTACAATGGAACCTAAAAAATAAGTTACTATGCTCTAAATACAAGAAAGGGTCAAATTTGGTGCTTCAATATAATATAGCAAGTGTCAAGGCTCTGGTATAAAATTCTCAGCAAGGGGGATGCTTCACAGATCCTTCATTACTTAGTCCTTGAAGAATATTGTTATAAAAGTTATAGATCATTGTCATCCATTCTCAAGTGAATGAAAGCAAGGCCAAAATATTGTCTCTTAAGGCATATAAGATCTTTTATGAGAATTTCCTCCAAGAAGGTGTGAGAAAAATCATTAGAGATCTCATTGTGATCGTTAGATCACTGGATCAAAGTCTTGGAAATTTTTGGATCGCGCTACATGATTGGTGCTGCAACTCCTACGCTACAACTCCATGCTACAAGATTATTTCCGCAACTCACTAGAACTCCCACGCTGTAACTCCATGCTACAATATTAGTGTTGCAACTCGCTCAACTCGCACGCTGCAACACCATGCTACAAGATTAGTGTTGCAACTTGTTACAATTCTTATGCTGCAACTCCACGCTATAGAATGAGTGCTGCAACTCGCTGCAACACCATGCTACATGATTGGACATGCAAATTTGACCAGAGTCAACACAGACATGGAAGCGAAGATGTCATTTAAAATCCTCTCTTATATTTTTGATTCCACTTTGTTAGCTTGCTGATAAACAAGGAATGTAGATCTGTGACCAAATCTCTATTGCTGAAGTGGATGCTTCATTTGGCAAGTTTAGAAGGTTACCGCAACAGTAAATCTAGGCAAGTTTCCTTCAAATAACCTCCTGTACCGTCCACCTCGCACATTTTCTGGGAAATTTCCCATGAGTCGGCTAATTGGGCATGTTCTACACAAAACCCATGTCGTAAAATTTTAAAATTCGTTTCCATCGCTCCAAAATATTCATACGAAAAACCATTGTTTGATTTGGAAGCCTTTTTAAATTAAAATCAATTAATAAACATAAAAGTCAGCATTTGTGTTAATTAAATGAAGAGGTGCAATGTTTTATTATTAAAAATACACATTGGTTCATTTTCTCTTTTACAAAAAGACACATTGTTTCAATATCATATACCTTTTGAGAGACTATATAAGCAAAGAAAAATGGTAAGAAGGAAAGTGTCTCTGTGGGCTACATCAGAAGATCAAAAGCATAAGCATATTCCAAGAAAGAAGCTGAAGACATTCATGAAGTAAGGGTGGAAGGAAGGAGCAAGGAAGGATTGGTGTCCTCTACATATTGAAATTTGAAACAAGGGAGTTGGTGCTTCCTAGAGTTGGTACTCTAAAACAAAGGACTTGGTGCTTTAAAAACAAGGGAGTTGGTGCTTCCTAGAGTTGGTGCTCTGAAACAAGGGAGTTGGTGCTTTGAAATAGGGGATTGGTGTCTCCTTGAGTTGGTGCTCATAAAAGGAGAGATTGGTGTTTCTCACACAATTGTAACTTGTACATTTTATAATTGTTATATTTAATTTCTGTATTCAGTACATTCTTGTTGACCAATTATTGTGATTAATAAGCTTAAAAATTAATAGATTATTAAATTACTAGAAGAAGAACTAATACCGATTCACCCCCTTCTCAGTATTGACCAACATTTCAACACAGACGTTGGTCAAACTCACTTGGACTCCTTGGAGGGTAACTCATATTTATACTGTGAGGGAACTTGCACCAAGGTGTAAGTCCATTAAGCAGATCGCCAAAGTAACTAATCCACCCACTCTATCTCAACCCCTTCTTATTTTGATCTCGCGACGTTGGATTTCATCACCAACTAGTGCATTCACTGTGAGAAGGTTTTTGTTTGTTTTCTTGCTTCCTATATTTTTTTAAGCATGTGCTATTTGTTTTCCATTGTAGACCTTGGATTGAGTATGTTTATATGGCATCAGTTCCCGGAACGACCGACCAAAGGACCTGTTTTCCTGGGGAACCTTTTGTTTTTCCTTCTTATGGAAACATTGGTCCTCCTTTTATTGCTACTTTGAGTCTTCCATGATTCAATATTGGGTTAACAGTATGGTTGTTTTCCACTCCGGTAATCCCAAATGCATCGGGTGCTTCAAATGCAAGCACTCCACCCAAAGAACATCAACCTCATGTTGACCCTTCGCCTTCTTTTCCAGTCAGGTATTCTTCCCTTTCTTCTTATTCGCTTAGTGAAAGCTCTGAAGACAGTAACCAGGTAGATAAGAAGAAGAAGAAAATGAACATTAAGAAGAAGAAAAATAAGCAAGGGGCCAAGCTTCCAACCGCTGTAGGTCATGTTGGAAACAAACAAACAACTATTGTTGATCATGCTGGGAGTGTTGATGATGTCGTCAAGACTTCCAAGACAACTCGTTAGCCCAAGTTCCCTTGTAGGATTTGTAAGGGGGACCATATTTTTAAGTATTGCCTTGGTTTATACAAGTTTTTAGAAGTGTGGTCTATGGGTTCCCAACAACCCACGTTTCCAGCCTCTGGACATTATGTTGATGACAACCCATAAACTAGTCATAAGACAATTGAGGAAAAGAAAAGTAGAGTCATATTTCCTTGTATGTTATGTGAAGGAAGTCATCAAACTTGCCTTTTCCCTCATATGGATGAGGCTTCATGTTTATTGGAAAAGATTGCCAATATCCACAAAAACTTCCAAATTCTTACTGTAGACTCTCCCCAACTCGCCGCCAATTGATCAAGTGGTCGATCTAAAACCATCATTGGTTGATCCCACTCTTCCCTTGAAGAGTGGAGTTAAAGTGGTCAATTTGATTTCATCATTGTTCGATCCCACTCTTCTTTTGAAAAGTGAAGTCAATACTGCTCAGGTTTTTCTCATCTCTTCAAATTCTTTAGGACTAGGGGGCATTTCACCCATTCCTACGGAACCCCCTCCAAGTACTGAGGTCATTTCCTTTGATTGGAATAGACTGACAGGACCTCGCCTTCCCTCCTATCTTCCTTTCGAAATCAATGTGAAGGTTTGAAATATAAACATATGTCACACTATAGTATATGAAGGTTCTTCTGTTAGTATTTTATCCTCAAACGCTTGAAAAGCTCTGGGTTACCCTTTGCTTGTGCCAGTTAACCATAATCTGTTATATTTTGACATAAGTGCTAGTGAATCTTTAGGGATCCTTCCTCAGTTACCTGTTATATTAGGAGGGAAAACTATCCATATTGATGTGATGATAGTCCAAGGACCCTTGTATTTTAATTTACTCCTCGGGCGAGACTATGTTTATGCTATGAAAGATATCGTGTCTACATTATTTCGAGTGATGTATTTTCCTCTTAATGGAAACATTGTGACTATTGATCAACTTTTTTTTATCAGGCCTAATCATCGTATGACTGTCGACCATCCAATTTCCCTAAATGTTCCCAATATAGTGGTATCCCCCCGACCACAAATTAATTATGTGGCAACATGTCCCATGCATTCAACTCCGAATGAGAAAGAACCCCTCATTGTATGCTCAACTTATTTTGACTTAGATCCAACAATTGACATGGTGATATCTTCGATAGGGCTATTAAAACTTGATTTCCCTACCCCTATTGCGACCCTCAACATGTATTCCTTACGGAGTGTTGTGCTTCCGTCCAATGAAGATCTCCTGGAAGCCATAGTCGAGGTATGTCCCTTGACATGTATTCCTTCCAGAGAATTGTCCTCTTAGAAGCCATGATTAAGATGAAGCAGCGAGCATGATTTTCTTCTCTATGAAAAGCTCGTAAAAAATTAAAAAAGAGTCAT
Organism: Picea engelmannii; assembly: GCA_009831015.1. Taxonomy (NCBI): domain Eukaryota; kingdom Viridiplantae; phylum Streptophyta; class Pinopsida; order Pinales; family Pinaceae; genus Picea; species Picea engelmannii. Next base: position 19,224 of record ML818378.1, on the reverse strand, counting down.
TAGCATATTTCCCGTTTTTGTGTCAAACTCGTTAAAAAATGAAACAACTGGCCATGAGCATAGTTCTTTGTTTGTCTCAAGCTCGTTACAAAATGAAACAGACCTCCACACCCCTTTGATTTATTTGAGTCTTTTACTATATCTCATGACTGAACCTTCATTTCATTTGCCTATGTGAGTTGATCCTCTTTCTTCCTTTGGTGAACATTTACCTATTATTAGCCATGCATATAATCAGGTACATAAATTGGTGACCACATAATCTTTCTAGATGAAACAAATCTTGGGGCCATGTCTCCAGCCTCTGGACCTCATGATGGAGTTAAGCCACTAGCTTCGTAAGCTAGGGGCAAAGTACCAACCACCCATGGGTATCACTCGAAACCTTTGGACATTATGTTGGGAAGTTTCGAGCACAGTTAGTTTTTAGTTTCAATATTGCGAAAAAATGAAACTTATCCAAGCACAGGTTTACTTTGTTTCAATCTTGTATAAAAATGAAACCAATCCCGAGCTTAGTATTGGTTCTTTCTCGTGCTTGTAAATACATGAGAATAGGTTACCGAGCTTACTCTTTGTTCTTTCTCGTGCTCGTAAATACATGAGAATAGGTTACCGAGCTTAGTATTTATTCTTTCTTATGCTCGTTAATACATGAGAATAGGTTACTGAGTATACCTTTATCACTTTTTTAGACTCGTAAAATCTATACAAAAAATGAACTCTTTGGAGTTTCCTTTAAGATCTTTTCAGACTATCTAAATATAAAAAATTGCCAAGCGAGTTTGTCTCCTTTCACGCTTGTTAAAGGATTTGAAAGGGCATCTATCGAGCGATATTTTAACCCTTTTTCGGTCTCGTTATTTTATTTATGAAAAATGAATACTTTAGTCAATCATGCCTAGAAGAGTTCTCCTAGGTATTATTCTATACTTTTTCGGGCTTGGGAGACTAAATTTACGAAAAATTTAATTGTAGTTCTCTTTAAGTGTTTTTCAGACACCTTAAACATGAAAGACCATTGAGTTTAATTTCTCTAGACTTGTAAAATATACATTGAAAGACCCATATGGGACCGAACCACTCCTTTCTAGGGTTCGTTAAAAATACTCTTAAGAATGAGCTTATACTACAAGCATATGTTATCCTCCTCAATCTTGTGTAAAAATAAAGAGGTACTAGCCAAAAATGGTGGGGGAAAATTGGGAAGAGAATATGTATTAAATCTATATTAATTGTATGGCAGCAAGTCATTCTTGAACATGACATCCTTTCACTCCTTGTGTCAAGGTTGGGAAATTTGCTCATCTCTTGTTGATCATACTCCTTTATAAGTTTACACTTTGGTCCATGATCCTATTTTTGAGTCAGTGTTGCCAAGACAATTGTCATGTCGTCAATATGTTCAAGAGAAGTTCAACCTGGAAAACATTCTATCATGTCGGCCAATCCTGCAGTCCTTAATCCTTCTATTTCGTCGACCATCCTTGAGTCAATCCTAAATTGCACTATGCTTTGATCTAATTCAAATCTTTGTACTTCTTTCACATCGTTGATGGGGGATACATCAAGGCCCTCCTATGACAAATCACTTCCTATCGACTTCAACACATTATCTAGGAAGTTGGTTTAGAAACTTTACAGTACCTCGGAACTTGCACACCTCAATGGTAAGTTTCCTCACCTTCGACGACAAGTTTTCATCATTGACCTTCGATCGAATGATTCTATGAGTGTTCGAATTCAAATATTCTATTCACACTCAATAGAATGTACATATTTACCTTAAGGGCCATCATCATTATTGATGGTTCCTTTCTCATATGTTAACGATTTTCATCATTGACCGATAATCATATGGTTTCTACCATGTTCAACTTGACATATTTATTCGCATGGTTAGATTTATACTATGGCACAATAGAGATGAAGAACTTGGATCTTGTCTGTTAGATCCAGGTTGTGATGGAGTATTTTGAGTATGTACTTGTTGATTCTTGAATCCATTAAGACCAAAATGACAACCTCACGAGGATATGAATCCCCCTGCATTTTTAGAGAGGTGGTACTCCTCTTAGGCTAAAAGATACATCTATGATATCTTGGATTAGGAGAAGGCTAAGGCAGAAAAACCTAGATCTTTATTGCTTGAAATTGTGAAATGATATGGTTCTTAAATAACCTAATCTGATCTTTGTATGCAACAATAAGTCTTTAAACAATTTGAAAATATTGAAGGAGGTATTCAACATCAGAATTAATTGTGATCAACATCACACACACAATGTTCTTAATCATATAAATGCATCTATGTCTTCCTCATGAAAAATAGGAGAGAATAATTTGATCATCTCAAATAATTTTAAAAGAGTACTACTATAGAGATCAAAACATAATTTGATAGGTCAATCTCAAATACCTCATACTTAAAACTCAAAGTTACAAGATACAATGAAAATCAACCACAAAGCATTTATTTGTGGAGTTTTATTCATGAAGGATGTTCTTCATTACAAAATATTTGACAATCATGTATATGGTTGTAAATACTCCATGATCATACAAGAAAAATATTTTGGAAGAATACAAGAAGAACACTCAAGAACTCAGCTTTGTGCCCAACTCACAGATTCAAGCATAAAGCTATGAGAAATGGTGTAGAAGAAGAGAAAGAGTGGAGAAGATGGAGATCTCTTTTCTTTGATCAAAAGCTTGGATATATATTCATGGTTGTACCTTATTCTTCCTCTAATATTTTACCCTGCCCCTCTGATATTTCTTATTCTTAGAAACTTTGATGAAGCCCTTCTTCTTCTTTTAAAATGAGATCTTCTAACTACTTTGAGTAGTTAGGGTTTTTTCCCTTCTTGAAATTCCCGTACAAGTTTCTTCTTGAAACATTCCATTTAATTAATGCTTCATTAAGTCCTCATTAATAAATTTGCATCATTAATACTCAAATATTTCAAATGGGTCATTTTCCCCTTTTTAATAAAAGTTTTAAATAAACTTTTATTTTCAAAATTCAAGTAATTTCCATTTTAAAGAGGGGGACTTTGTTTTAGATTTTTTGAAGTTGAAAAAAAAATTGTATCCATGTAAATCACTTCATATTTTATCTTCATCATCTTATCTTTCCAACGATATAAATTTTTCCCAATCCGACTCTCGGATATCAAGATACGAGCTCGTAAAGATGAGTTGTCACACATGCCCATTTAAAATGAAGCTGAACGATATTTTAATTTTTTAGAAACTTTTGGAAATTTTCAGCTCTCAAGACCTTTTCCATCATATTCATCATGTAAATACCTTTCCAATGGTCCAAATTTTGTTGCAAATAGAGGTCGAGAGCTCAAGATATACCCTTTGCAAGATCGTGACTCAACCACCGTCGATCAAGTTTGATGGGTAAATGTGGGCCCTTGGATTAAATTTCATCTTCTGTTAAATTTCAACTTTTCTTCATAATTATTATCCCACATGCATGGTTTTTTTAAGAATATTTAGTGTATATATTGAAAAATGTAATATACACTTAGTAAGAATCAAAGGAAGACTACAGAGACTTGTAGCTCGACCCCTTAGAAAATTAAAGAATAATTAAAATTTTGATTGCCCAATCATAGTCCACCTCATGCCCAATCAACGTCTAGTAGCATCCTTGTAATCACCTAGTTAGCATGATTCAACATCCACATCATCACCACGTGTCCCTGTGTGATAGGATATTAGATCTGCCAGATGTCACCAATGCTTAGATGCCATGTGTCTGCCATGTGTCACTTGGAGATATGCCCATGAAACTTAGGATAAGATAAATATTATTAAAATAGTATGGATAATAGGAGTCGAAAGAGTCTGAAATTGACTAAGTGTTGGAAGATTTACACAATAAAAGGTAGTAAAAAGAGTTGTGAAAATTCTAAGTGTAGGTGCCTTATGAGGGTGGCATAAGTCAAAATATGGAATATAAAATGAATTATATGGGAAATTGTTGGTTGCCTATTTCCTCTAACTGCTCCTTCACTGAACCAGGTTCAGATCTACTATAGTTTCCAAGAAAACCACCTAAACTATTGGCCCTCCTGGTAAACCAGAAGGCAACATAGTACATAGAATGCACTGCGTAGTCTCACCAAAGATAGTTCTTATGGGTGGCTGCAATGATCAGGTGCTTGCAGCCTAGGAATGAGTGGGGATCTATGATTAAACTTTGTGATATTCATTTGTTCATTTTAACATTCAAATTATATTCAATATCATGTTATTCTTATTCATGTATGTAAAATAACAAATCTAACTAGTCATTCATGCATTTTTCTAACATCTAATCATTGACAGTAAAGGAAATACAGAATATTCAATCACATAACCCATGATCTACCATGGTTCACCCCTCCTGGGCTATGTTCACAAATATTTGGCTGCTCTGCTCTTTTATTATAATGTTTCCAAAACTACAGTGCCATGCACATTACAACTCTCCATCAAACGGGTCGAGATCTACAATGAGGCTGACTAGATCACGCTAGGATCCTCAACCTATGATATAACCCTTAAGATCTACCTTATTTCCTCTCCTCAGCTCAACAAATTACAAAATGAGATCGGATTTTACAAACATTCAGTCTTCAAACAACATAGTAACAATGACCAACAACACTCAACAACCCCTACCTAGACCTCCTAGGTACCTATTTATAAATGTTTTTGGCTTACCAAGCATTACATTCTTTTACCAAAACCCTAACCCTAAAATGGTTAGGTATTTTTTCATGCGCGCCTTGCATGCTTTCCTCCTCTTGCATGCACATTTTCTTTCCATATGCTTCTTTTCCCGCCAACTGTATTTCTCCCACGTCGTGCTTTTATCCCAAAATGGGCCTGCACCCAACAGGCCCCCAACACTGACATCGTGACTCATCTCGAGTCACTTCCTAACTCCAACATCTGTCACTGCTTGTGCCAATGCGTCATACATTTCAGTGATTCTCTGGCACTGCACCTGAGCCTGACTACTCCTTTCGTCCATATCTTCCACGAGCTGCACGATGACTATGTTTTGTAGCAAATCTCCTCCTTCCATGCCTTTGTGCTCTACATTCAATTTTGTTGCATCGATATCAATGACCAGTTGCTCTACCTTTTCTTGTAGGGGCTCCAACTGAGCCTGTCGCGCCATCTTCTGCGCTTTTTTTTCCTTTTCCTCTTCCTATAAAGTCTTCATCTCTGGGACATTCTTGATATTTTTTGGCAGTGAAATTGTTCTCTGTCACTATTTGACATCTGCTATAGCTACATGCAATTTTTCCTCCTTCCTCTACAACTCTTGTAAGCTCCCATCCTTTAGAAGCTGTGTCCATAGCTGGGTGCTCTTCTCCAGCAGTTCTGTCATCCTGTGTATGTTCTGCACTATGTTTTCTGCAGAAGCTGTCACATCTTTCTCTCTTTGCGCTCTGATTTCTGGGGGACTTGTGGGAACTGCACGCTCCTCCAGTTCTTTGATCTAATCCTTGTAGTGTTGCAACGTCTGTGCTATCTGCTGCATTTTCTCTTGCGCTGACACTCCCTGTACCCCTTCACTCTCCGAGATGGCTTGGAATACTGACTGGATTTGGTTTTCCATTTCATCCACCTTCTGCCACACCATATTTTTCTCCTTCCCTTCCTGGCTAAGTGCCTCCTTCAGTGAGGTGTTGTCTTCCTGCGCCAATTGTAAGTTTGTCACATCAAACCTTGCTCTAGATTGAATCTCCCACGCAAAGCTCACTTGTAATGTATAGAGTGCTTTGGTTGGAATATTGGGAAATGACAAGTCCAACATCACAATCTCCTTCAATGGCCTCTGCTATGTCTCCTCATATGTAAACAAAATTTCAATAGTAATCCAGAAGTTTACGCTCCCCTACACCGTTATCTACACTGTCTCTCTGCAAGATACCAGATATATAAAATATGCAGAACAAAAATAAAATGCTAGAAATGGAAGAATAACAGTAAAATATCCAGCATAATCTTCACAATAACACAGAAATGATATAAGAATAGCAATAGAAATAACACTTTGATTCAGAAAGCAATGTTCACAGGCCTCTTCGAGGGGGAAACCTCCAATCAAGTAGCACTCTGTTACAATAATCTCCAAGCTAGGGTTTTCATACCCTCGACCCTTAGTTATACTAAATATGTCTACTAAGAGAAGCATCTAGAGGAAGATCCTTCTAGAAGAAGAAGCTTCTATTAGGTCTTCTTACATCCGCCTTATTCTATTTTATTGAAAGGCCTTATTAATATTGACCTTTATTACATTCGAATACATTGATCTACCTATGTGCGGGTTAGGACCTCAACATGTCTGCCCCCCTAAAAACAACCTTGTCCTCAAGGCTTGAGATGTGGAAATTGCTGCAGAATGGTAGCTGGTTCCCAAGTGGCATCTGTTGGAGTCATATCTTTCCACTGTACTAGCACTTCCTTGATGGTTCTCTGACACAGGCGATGCTCATGCTGGTTCAAAACTATTTCTGGCTGTAGCCAAATGGATCCTTCTTCAGCTAACTCTGGAAGGTTGGTTTGAATTTGGCACCTAGTTCCAATCACCTTCTTCAAGCATGAAACATAAAAAATAGGATGTAGCTTCGACTGATTGGGCAGAGCTAACTAATATGCGACTTGTACCACACGCTTGAGAACTGTGTAAGGGCCATAAAATTTGGGTGCTAGCTTCTAACAATGCTCGACCTTGAGGGAAGTTTTCTTATATGGTTGCAGTCTCAGAAACACCTGATCCCCTTCTGCAAATTGACATTCAGAGCGACCTTGATCTGCTTGCTGCTTCATTCTATTATGTGCTATGACCAAGTTCTCTTTAAGGGTACGAAGGATATCCTCTCGAATTGTAAGTGTTTGGTCGACCGCCTGGACCTTCGAGGTACTCGATAAGTATGAGAGAAGTGAAGGTGGCTTCTATCCATATACAACTTCAAAAGGAGTCATGTGAGTGGCTGTATGGTATGTAGTGTTGTACCACCATTCAGCGAGGGGTAACCATTGAGCCCACTGGTGTTGTTTTTCAGAGGCAAAGCACCTCAGATATGTTTCCAAACACTTGTTGACAACTTTCATTTGACCATTTGCCTGGGGATGATAAGCTGAGCTGAGATGCAATTGTGTGCCTTATAGCTTAAACAGTTCTTGCCAAAAATTGCTTGTGAAAGTTGGGTCTCAATCAAAAACAATAGAGTGCGGCATGCCATGAAGCTTGAAGACCTGGTCCATGAAAATTTGAGCCACCATGGATGCAGTAAATGGGTGGTGAAGAGCGCAAAAATGAGCATACTTGGAAAGGCGATCCACCACCACCATTATGACTGATTTATTCCCTAATTTGGGTAAGCCTGTAGTAAATTCCATAGAGATATCCTTCCAAATAGCAGGGGGAATCAGAAGCGGTTGGATGGTGCCTGGAGATTTGACTGTTTCTCCCTTGTTGCGTTGACACACCTCACATTCAATGAAAAACTTACCGATGTCCTGTTTGATACCATCCCAGAAAAAAGAACGTTTGAATCGGTCATATGTTTTGGTGAACCCTGAGTGCCCTACTATGGGTGTAGCATGAAGCTCAGAAAGCACCATGGATTTGAGCTTGGATTGTTTACTTAAATACAAGCGGCCTTTGTATCGAACCTCATCCTGGAGCCAGGAGTACCCTAGGGGAGCCGAAGCCTTGTTCTATAGTTGCTGGATTAGATGCAAACTTTTGGGATCTTGAAGCCATTCTTGGCACACAGCTTGGGGCCAATCGGGTACAATGAAGGAAAGAGAAAAAAGGGATCCTTCGTATTCATATTTCCAGGACAGTGCATCCGCCACGACATTGTCTTTTCCGTTCTTGTAAATGATATCATAATCATATCCAAAGAGCTTAGTCACCCATTTTTGTTGTTCCTGGTAGGAAATGTGTTGTTCCATAAAGTACTTGAGGCATTGATGGTCGGTCTTAATTTGGAAGTGTTTCCCTAAGAGATAAGGACACCACAACTCAACGACATGCAGAATCGCCAACATTTCTTTTTCATAAATGGGTTTGCCCAGATTCCTTTCAGACAGTTGCTTGCTAGTGAAGGCCAAAGGTCGACCCTCTTGCATAAGGATAGCACCGATTCCTTTCCCTGAGGCGTCACATTCCAACACAAAGGTCTTTGTGAAGTCGGGAAGGGCCAGAATCAGAGTGGTGCACATGGCCATCTTCAAGGTTTGAAAAGCTTGAGCAGCGGCTGGAGTCCAAGTGAAAGAGTTCTTTTTTAGGAGAGTCGTGAGAGGTGCTGCAATCTTTCCGTAGTTCTTAACAAACTTGCGATAATACCCTGTGAGGCCCAAAAATCCACTTAAGCTTTTGAGAGTCTTTGGGTGCGGCCAGTCTTGCATAGCTTCAATATTTTTTGGGTCCACCCTGATGCCATCCTTTCCCACCAGATGACCCAAGTATTCTACTTCTGAGGCACCAAAAGCACATTTGGACTGTTCCAGGAAAATTTGGTGCTGAGAGAGTAGGTGGAGAACTTGATCCACATGAGTAAGATGGTATGTCCAAGTTTTGCTATAGATGAGGATATCATCAAAGAAAACTAACACAAAATGACGGAGAAAAGGGCAGAAGACATGGTTCATGAGGCTCTGGAAGGTGGAGGGGGTGTTACACAAACCAAAGGGCATGACCAAAAACTCATAGTGTCCCTCACGAGTGCGAAAGACGGTCTTGGGAATGTCAGCCACTCAATTCATCCGGGAGGTCATTAATGACAGGAATGCGAAATTTGTCTTTGATGGTCAGTTTTTTGAGAGCACGGAAGTCAGGACACATTCTCCAAGAACCTTCTTTCTTCAGTACCATGACGACTGGAGAGAAGTAAGGGCTCGTACTAGGATGGATGATGCCAGCAATAAGGAGTTCCTAGACCATTTTTTCAATTTCATTTTTTTGTGCAAAGGGGTGGCGATATGGACATATATTGGGGGGAAGGCTTCCTGGGACAAGGGGAATGGAATGATCATGAACACCACGGGAAGGAGGGAGTCCTTGGGGAGTGGAAAATACTGTTTGATGTTTAGAAAGGAGGGCTTGGAGGTCTTGGGGCATTGGGGGTGTCT
>ML818377.1:103560-113599 GCA_009831015.1 Picea engelmannii | reverse complement strand
TTTTTCCCTACTCATTACAAACTCACACGAGTTACATTTATCACATCTATTCAGCATCAAAATTAGTCTGTGGATAACTATTTTAACAAACTGCAATATGTTATATGGTCGATATTTTTAAAGTATGCTTCACAATTGTTAGCTGTAGGTCATACACCAGATAATCTTTATGGTGCCTGGACCTGAAGTTTACCACTCTGACAAACAACCACCTTATCATTTCACCTAGGTAGTCCTTTGATGCCTTTAAAACTTCATAAGTACAAACTTGAAAATCTATATTTATATAGAGGATTAAAGTCTGGGAGGTTGACCTCATATCTACATTTTCGGGGGAATTTTTAGATTGAGAGATATATGTATGTATTTCTTGTCAACGAGATAACAGTCCTTTCAATAAAAAAGAAGTGCCCATATTGCTGATTTCATTGATGTGCAATCAAACCTTGATAATTACTAAGTTGACATTGTCATCATTCTCCCACTTTAATGACAGCTCTTGAATTCGAGAGATCTGCACAATAACCACAGCACCATCAATGCCAACATCACAAACTGACATGAAAACAAAATAATTGAGAATTTGTTTTATTCAACATGGTTATCAACTTCTTTGCATAGATGAGAAAACATAACTACTTTGGAAGGGAAAATGCTGAACATGCCAACCAATTAAAAAAAAAATCTTATTCAAAATTATTGGAGGTTTTATTGAGAAAGTCGACTTGAAAGCATATCTGATAGCAAGGGAACATTAAGTATCTGCAACAATATGCCAAAACATGACAACTCTCAAAAGCCAAACTACCTACAGAAAAAGTATTTAACCAAAAACAATACAGCTTTTAGAACATATTCAAGTACTGTTGGAGGAGCAAACAGATAGCTCCAACTTCACATTAATGTACTTTTATGTTATGTGAACTTATATTAATGTTATGTGTGATAAGACTAAATGTGATAATGAATGTTAATGTAAGGATTAGGTGGTTAAACCACCATAACTGTGCGACGGCACTATATAATGATGTAATGAGACATGACTAACTTGAGAGAGTGGTAAATGTATGTTGGGTTTCCTATCTCAGCCTATCATGGACGTGTTTGGTGTAGTATTAATATAGAAAGACATTTATTATTGTATCCACTTGTATGTCGCTGTCATGATGTTGTGTGCACCCTACCAAATTTATACATAGCATCAGAGCAAAATAAGGTCTGGAACCTGTGATGATTGGAAACCAAAGGAGACCAAGATCTGAACCAGAGTTGTGAGTAGAGGCCAGTTACATTTTAATTTTACAAGATCTTAAACCTTAGAAAGAACTAAATATGTTTTATTTAAAGTTTTGAAAGCATTCAAGAGGCAACCACACATTTTTATTAAAAGTTTTGAAAGCCCACAAGAACATTAACATGAAGGATGAGGCAGAGAAATTGAACAACATGGAAGGCAGATTGATGTAATGATGTAAGGCAGATTGAAAGCCCACAAAGAACATTAACATGAAGGGTGCTATATAATGATGTAATGAGACATGACTAACTTGAGAGAGTGGTAAATGTATGTTGGATTGCCTATCTCAGGCTACCATGGATGTATTTGTTATAGTATTAATATAGAAAGATATTTATTATTGTATCCACTTGTATGTCTCTATCATGATGTGTGTGCACCCTACCAAATTTATACATGGCATCAGAGCAAAATAAGGTCTGGAACCTGTGAAGATTGGAAACCAAAGGAGACCAAGATCTGAACCAGAGTTGTGAGTTGAGGCCAGTTACATTTTAATTTTACAAGATCTTAAACCTTAGAAAGAACTAAATGTGTTTTATTTAAAGTTTTGAAAGCATTCAAGAGGCAACCATGCATTTTTATTAAAAGTTTTGAAAGCCCACAAAGAACATTAAAGTGAAGGATGAGGCAAAGAAATTGAACATGGAAGGCAGATTGAGCATACGTAAGGAATCCATTGCAGCAGCATTGGAGGTAGATTGAGCAGACGTATGGCAGCAATTTTTTGTTGACCATTTGTGATAACAGTGGAGATTACCAGATCAACGGCACACCAAAGATGGAAATGTTCTTGTGACAGATGAAGACAACCCAGAAAGCAGATGTGAAGGACACCTCGTAGCAGATGTTCAGAACAAAAATGGCCATGCGAGACTGGAAAACCCAAAGAACGAGGTAGCAGACAAAAACATAGAAGAATCAATTGTGAATGCCCAATCGAATATGGGAACATTGGCAAAAAGACAGACTCAGAGGCAAGAAACAGAAAGACAGTGCCCTGTAGAGATGCTCCAATTGCAGACATCCCGACATGACTCGATAAATGTAACATTTAGTTTGATGTGGATGCCCAACAGACATAAGCAAAGTGTGGAATAGATTTGAAGAAAAAGACCAGAATGTGTGACCCATAAACAAAAAAGGGCCCAGATTTGGTATAGAATTTTTTGCAGATGTGACTCAGAAATTGTTTGCCACCAAAATAAAATAGATGTGGTATAGATAGGCACCTTTGTTGATTGATGACATGTTGAAATGCAGACCAAGTTTAGTGCAAGTAAGTGAAGAAATCTGCAGAAGAGTAGAACACAGTTGTAACTTTTTTATGTCAGGCAGCAGAAAAAGATGTATGCATAAAGTTTGAGAGGGTGACAGCGACAGTCCCAGAAGTCTGATGTAAAGGGCATGGCATTTGCAATTAATTATTAAGGTATTTCACTTTCAAAATTTACAATTTGTTTTCAAACCAGTAATTAGATATGCAAGAAACCAAAAGCAGGCAAACAAATGTTTTTAGTACTTCAGTAAATGAAGTCGACAAACTTGTAAATACTGGAAATGATCATGTGCACATGGTCTTTCCATAGCATAAAAGTTTTTGTCCTTGAATGCTTGAGGCTTTTGAATACTTGTTTTGGTCACAAAATTGTTAATAATTTTGATTGGTTTGGTTGATTGATAGTGGTATTAAGAATAATCAACTATGTCACAAATTTCTCTGGGTTAGCACTGTTGCCGGGGATAAAGTCCATTTTCCCATAATATTTTAAGACTATGCTTCATGACATTTTTGTGAGAGTGTTGTACTGAAGATCTCTTTCTCACATGGCGACTCCATGAAAGGACAAAGCCCTTGTTCCTTGCGGATATTTGAAGGCTTTGTTGTATGTAGAGGTGAGCACATGCAACATCTTTAAGGAACTTTGAAAGCTCATCTTGACGACTCCACATTTTGGTATATGGTATGAGGTATGGTGATTATGCATTGCAGGTTTTTATTTTCAGCCTTATATTGAAGAGTTAAAAGTGAAGAAATATGGCATGGCCTCCATGGTTGGCCGATTGTTTGCTCCACTTGATTTCTCAAGTATCCTGGGGTTTCCTAATAAGTATCCAAATACAAATTTGGATTTTATTCCATTGTTTCATGGGAATAATAATTCAGTCACATTACACATTTCATTTTTCACGGAATTCGTTTGGGATCTTGGTGTTACTCGTGAAGATGTTGTGAAGAGATTGTTTTCACATAATTTGTAAGGGAATGCAAAGGATTGGTTTAATAATCTTTCTATAGGAAAATTATCATCTTTTGCAGGTTTTATTGAGACATTTTGCAAGCAATGGAACCCTAATTATCATAAGGAATGGATACCCTATGTTGAATATATCAAAGGAATGTATGGTGTGGCAAACAAAGAAGATCAAGTGCATGAAGAAGCACCTCGTGTTTCCATTGAAAATCATGAAGAAGACTTTGATGAAGATCTTGATGATGTGATCATTGAAGCATCCACTTATCCTCCACATGAAGACAAGGGCTTGGTAATCTATAACACCTCTCAAATTTCTGAATTTGATGATATGCTTTATGATGATGTTGAGAAGTTAGATCTTGAAGACAAACCCTTGAATGATGATAAGATGACAAATGTATGTACCTCTCCATTTCATGAAGATATGGGCACTCATCTTCAAATTTTTTATCATATTAGGGACATGGATTGGTTGAAAAATCATGGAGACCCTGTTGACCGCCTATTCAACTAGGGGGTCAACTCCATGTGCCATGAAGATATGCATCATCAGATGCAAATATGTTGAAGACAGTTTGGTTCTACTGGGCAATTTATGCCTCCAGCACAAAATTTTGTAAATGGAATTTTCGCACCCCTGCGTGGGTTAATAATGTAATAGGTCTGCATGGATCATAGTTAGGTCAGGTACCTTGGGATATTTTCATTGGGAGAGTTCTTTTCACCGAGGGTTTTTTATCCTCAGGTTATCAATTGGGCTTTTCAGCCTGGTTGATTTCCCTTGAGTTTTTCCCTCACACCTGCAATAATTCCTCCAAAGTGGTGAACGGCGTTCTAATGGTCTCATCCTCTTGTAGCTATTGTTTAGGAATGATGTAAATGACCATGCAAGACATCATAGAAAGTTTCGTGGAATTCCGTCGAGTCTAGATAGGTTTTTTTTAATTAATTAAATTTAATTAATTTTCTTAAGGTTGGGATTTTAATTATTTAATTAATTAATTTTTTTGAGCAATTATTGTAAAAACTAGGCCTTTGGGTTTTTGATAGGGGTATTTGTGCTCAAATAAAATGGAAAGGCACCCCCTACACCCTTGGGCCAAGTTTCAGCTCAGTCGGACAAACTTAGCTAGGTGTTTGTCCACCCGGAGTGTCAGTCAGTGAAAACAGCCATTTTTATTGCTAAGTCAAAAATGTAATTTTTGTAAAATGAGTTAATGGGTAAATGTTAAGATGGAAAAAGGCAAGAAAGGACATCCCTAACCTACCCAACCCACCTTACAACCTTTATTCACCCCCTAAACTTTTCACTCCCTCATTTCCTCACGCCCCCTAGGGGGATTTGCGCCCCCCTTCACACATGAACTTTAGAAACTCCATTTAATTGACTTGTGGGCCCCTCCCACAATAGGTGCGCCCTTCCTAGCCTACCACCTCACCCTCTCTTGGTCCCACGCTCCATCTCACCCTTCCACATCATCAATCCATGACCAAAACCCTAAGTTGGTGCGCCCCCTCCCTAAGATCATCATTGTTGCTTGGTGTTTGACACTTAGAGCTCATCCAAGAGGGGTCACTTTGCCCCTCCAAGTATAAATGAAGACCCCCTCACCCTCATTTCTTCACCATTCTTTGAGCTAAGGTTATGCTACTGAAATTTCGCCCCACTCTCTTGCTCTTGCCATCTAGCATTTCATCCCATTTTTCTCTTGAGAGTCTTGGAGCAACCTGTTGCTGCAACACTCTCCCATTGGATTAATAAAGCTTTGGAGGATTTGGAAACACCAAGAGTTTTTTGGTTGTGTTCTTACACATGAGGTGACTTTGTGGATTTGAGTTTATGGTGTAGTGTTGAGTAGATCTTTAGTAAAGTAGTTTACTTGAGTAGATTAGCAAAGAGTATTCTTGTTGGTTTATATATGTTGGATAGCTAGTTATTTGAAGTATTTCACATTGTTAGTTATTCAAGCATATTATCTACTTCTTTGCTTCACAGTTTGTCTTGAGTTTTGCAAGTTTACTTCAAGGGATTGTTGGGAAAGCCTCAAGGAGTCTTCCCTCAAAGCCTTCTCAAACTCCTAGTTTACTTAGTCCTATATTTCTGCACTCATTTCATTTATATTTCAGTTTAATAACCATCTTAGATAGGTCAAATATTTTTACTTTCATTTGGAGATTTTTTATGTGAAAAATTTCTGCATAAAAACCAGAAATTTTTCTTAACTTTGTTGTGTTGTGCAGCATTTCCAGCAAGCATTTGTTTGTTGGTTTTTGCAGGTTCTTACCAGAAACAAGGGGATATGCTGCTGAAATTCACCCACACAACACATCAAAAGATCAACCCTTGAGTGGATAACAAGTCTATTTTTTCGCTCATTCATTTCTAGTATTGTAGCAAGCCCCGAGGAAGTTCCCTTGAGGCTTGCATTCTCTTCTTTCATTTCAGCCATTGTAATTTATTTTCTATAATTAGTTAGTGCCTACACCTTGGGAGAGTGATTGGCTCAGCCAACCCCCCAAAATCGTTGGGCTAGAAGATAGATTTTTTTAGCATTCTTTATTTTTTGCCCCACTTGTCATTAGGACAAGGTTGTGTGCCTAGTTTGCTCTAATAATAATTGTTTAGTTTCATTAACAACCCTCTTTGGCACAACATTGGTAGGCTTGCCTCCACCTTGTGCCATTGTGAGTCGTTTGCTCATTTTTTCCATGTTTTGCATAATAAATTGCCTACACCTTGGGAGAGTAACCCCCAAAATCGTATGGCTAGGATGGTAATGATGTGTTGATGATTTTTAATGGTTTGCATGGATTAAAATTCTCTAGAGTAGTCATCACACTTTATTGATCTTAGTTTAAGCCTTCAAGGCATAGTTTCTTTTCATGCTTTAGTTTTCATCCAGTTCTTTACATATGTTTTATGGTGCAATATCTCATGGTTTAAAATGCTTTGGAATTAATCTTTATTTTTGCAACTCACTCATATTTCAAGGCATTTGCCACTCATCAATCTAAAACACATGTGGAGCATTTACATGGTGTAGGAACACATATTTTCTTTCAGCAAACTTCTATCTTCACTTGGCACGTTTCTCTCATGCAATAAACACATAGTTAAGTAGTGATAATCTTACATTTTGTTATAGTTATTGGCAAGCTGTTCTTGCCCTTTCCATAGCATCTTTTTCAAATATCTTGCACATGTTATGGGTTATCAAATGATGATGTGAATTTTCTCTATTTTCAGCTTCTATTTACAAGTTCATATGTGTTTACATGCTGCAATTTCATAATTTATAACACATTTACAGCAGTCATTTACAGTTTCGGTTTTGGGCATATTTCGTCTTTTTTGGGCACCTAAAACTTATCTAAAACACTCACAACACATCTTAAGACTTAGTCCTAAGTCATAACAACTTATTATACCAACTAGGACATCTTAATTCCACCATCTTCACCATCTAAAACGTGTTTGAGGAAAACAACGGAAGGTGTAGGCAGGGGGCTGTCTCACGGCACACAGGATGTGTCATTTCCGGGAAGTACCAAACTTTAGGGCTGACCGTGAAAGCTAGGGTGGGCCTCGTTGCCTTACTATCTTGAGCATCCGGCAGTTATTTGGCAATAGGAGGAGGAGGGTTAAGGTTTGACACTTAGTTAGGAGGGTAATTAAAATCCATAAAATCTTTAAACAACTCTTAACCACTTAGTTTTCTAGACAATCTCTACCTGGGTATATCTTATGATGGTTGTTTAGAATTCTACATTGCAAACACACATACATCTCTTATTTTTTCATGCAAGTCTATGGTTTAATTTTCTAAGTGTCAAATCTCTTATGTGAGTTGAGCATTTATCTTTCAAGTACTTTATATCTTTCAAATTTATGGTCTTTGTGGTGTGATTCAAGAAGAAGTTGTGCATCCCATTTGGAGGCATCATCTTTTTGAGTCTTGAGTGTTGTTTATGGTTGCCATTGAAAAGCAGTCCAATTCTTATTGGGGCAATGCTTGGCTTTATGTGAATGATCTCAATACTTTGAATATCTTTCTCCACATTTCAAGCATTTGGTTAATCTAGTATATTTGTATCTTGTTGTAACATCTCTTATTCATTGTTGTAAGTAATTGTATATCTTTGTTGTGGATTAATTGTAACTTTTGTAATACTTGTAATCTTTTGTAATTCAACCCCCTTGAACATAGTTGACCCCCTTGCCCAATCTTAGGCACTAGTCTTAGTTGACTTAGGGAAGGGTTTGCTTGACATTTTATTAATCTTGCACTTTGCATTTGCTGCCTTAACATCATAGGTTAGTTTTCCCCTAAACCTTTAACAAATTAAAACCAACTCCTAGAACATAAACGTTAAATCACATCTAGTAACTAGGGTCTACCCCCCTTGGCTTCCCTAGGAGTAAGCCTAGAAGGAAGAGGTTCCAGTCAAGGTGACAGTGTGGATTGTGAACCTAGGCATTGTGCCTCCAAGGACACACTAAGTGAGCTGGACTTTGCTCACATTTGCAAGTGTGTATTAGGACGGCAACAGACCCTATCAATGATACTTGTAGTGATGTGTCCAATGAAGAAATTGTATATTTTGAGCCTTTGAGACAACCTAACATAGTGGAGATAAATACAGAAAATTTGCATGACAATTTCCAGCCATATGCTTCTATTAATAATGTAGATTTTGGACATCATATAGAGCATATTTATGCATATTTGTTTCAACCATGTACTCTCACTTCTAGAGCAGATTTGTTGCAGCACTTTCAGCCATGTTATATGAGGTTTAATGCAGATTTTTCTCAGCACTTGGGGCAGATTTGAGTTGGTAGAAACTGAGAAAATTTCCAGCCACAAACTCCCTGAACTTTTGATGAGTTTATGTGTGAAAATTATTTAGGGCTAAAAAATATTTCTAAGGCTGGAATGTTGCTTCATATCTCATATACATTTTATTTGGAGAGTAGCCATGACATTTTGGGCAGTTTTGTAGATCCCCCTAAGCCCTTCTTCTCATGGAGATTCCATCATTGATCCACTTGATATTTGATGCATCCTTGTTTTGTTCGGGTGACCAAACACAAAGGAAGAGTTTATGGCATTGATGAGATGCTAAGATGGTTACATTGGTTCTTTGATTTCACCTAGCATACTCATTCTCCTATGTTAAAGTAGGGTATGAGAAATAAGCTCTCTATCATGAGCATTAGAATAGGAAGAATAAGCTCAACATATGAGCATTAGATTGCATTTTATGTTGTCATTGCCATTGTTGGCTTGTGCCTTACTTTGTAAAGACAATTTTGAGCTATCATGGATGTAATGGACTATATGGATATTGATGTGGCGTTTAGGGATGTGAATGTGGATCCATCCCACCACATGTTTTTGCTTATCTCTTGATGGCACATATGTGGAGGCATATACATGTTTGACATCACTTTATGGCTTGAATGGTCACACATGCCATCTTTGGAGGAGTATCTTGCACATATGTTGAGGTATGATCTTATTATATTGGATTGATGAGGGGCCAACCCCTTTCATCATGGAGTTAGTTGAGCATTGATGACATGTCATATGTCTTCTTCATATATTTCATGCCTTGTTGCATGGATCCACTTTCTTGGCACTTGATTTGAGGAGGATGTCCACCATTTGAGGCCACTTTGCACACTTTCTCATGCCTCATTAATAGGGCGTTTCACTTTGAGATCTCACACTTGCTATCTTTGAAGTGTTGACATGGCTCATACCAGTGTTGCCAAAATCACGATTCACGATAATATTGTCGGCATCGCGATATTATCTTTGTTTTAAGTGAGGGCGATATTCTCGCTCGATAATAATGCGATATTATCATAAATATCATGATTCGACCCAAAATATGACGAGTACGCGAATTGTCCGGGGAATAAAGGCTGAAAGTGACATTTTGTTGGTCATTTTGCAAAAAAAAAAAGGGACTTCGAGAGCAAAGGAGAAAGAGACAATTTTTTCTTCAGCCAAGGACAAGGAGAGGGTTTTCCTTTGCCATCACCATTTCATTGCGGAGTGGGGATCGATTCCCCTCAACCATGGGCGCATTTGCAGGTATGGGAAACAATTTCCATCTTTTTTTTGTTTTTTTTTTAGATTTTTGCTAGGGTTTCCTCATCCCATTAGTTTCCCCTCATCTTTCTAGGGAGAGAGTGTTTTTATTAGCCATCCTCAATTTATTGTGAAGGGGGGATTGATTCCCATAGGTTGTTAGTGAATTTTGCAGGTATGTATAACAATTTCCAACTCTTTTTTTGCTTTTTCAAATTTGTGATAGGTTTTACAATGCCTATCAGTTTTCCCCCTTTTCGTTGAGTATTAGTGGACTATGGGAGATCTACTATTTAGGTAGAATATAAATTTGTCTTTTTTTAATGCAAAAAAATTGTATTTTGATTCTTCAATGTTGATTTTTTTTTTTTTTTTTTTTTTTT
>ML818377.1:78943-100591 GCA_009831015.1 Picea engelmannii | reverse complement strand
GGGAATGACAGGATGCCCTAGTAAGCCTGTGCCCATAGGATTTGAGTTGCCACTGGGGGGATTTCTGAAAAGTCATCGTCCGCTCCCGTCACATTACCACTTTTTCATCTTGCTTCCCGCTCATCCATCCCATTACATTTGTCTGGGCATTGGGTTGGCCAATCATTTAAGGGTTGCACCTTGCCTTGTGGGAAGAAGGGTCTACAGGCCCAGAAGGTAAAAGCAAGATGGCAAAAGATAAAAGCCTAAAAATAAAACCTCGAGATGCTTTGCCCAAGGATCCCCGAGAAAGCAGTAAAAAGCTTCTCAGCAAGAAACAAGAGGGACCCATAAAAATAATAAAACAAGACCTAGTCAGAGTGTAATGATCCCAAGCCAATTTTTTCGCTTGAAACCTCTAACTACCTCTGTTGTGTTTTGATGTGCAGGTGACTAATGAAGTTGTCCAGTTATTAAGTGGTGTTTATACAAGATTTGTCCAACACATGCAAGATCACAATACATTCAAGATATAGAAAACACAAGCATAGATCTGACCTTTATTATAGAAGCATGAATCAGATACAATAGATAGCCGATCTGGAATAATCCTCAGATGGTCGGATAGATAATAAGTATGAGTTGCTACAAAATACGCCCCCAAAGGCTGAATGATAGATGAAGACTAATACAAGTCGATCTGGATGCCAACTCCTCAAGCTGGAAGATGCCACGCTCCAATAGAAGGCTAAAACCCTCAATAACTCGGCCCAACTGTAAGAAGACTCCAAATGAGCCCAAACTCTGCCAACTGATAGATCTGGGTGATAGGAACCCCCTCCTGAAATCTCAAGCCGAAAGGTTAAGGCAAACTCCTCCAAACTCTGAATCCTCTAATGAAGCTGCACCCTCCTGGATGCCTGGAACCCCAGGTAGCCCAGCCCTGATGAGAGAAGTCTCCAAATGCCCTGAAACTTCCCAGGAATGTAGATCGGGCTATGAGAACCCTGTAGGATAAGTTTCAAACTCAGATTCTAGGTGAAGCTCTCTAGATCTGAGATTTACTGAATCATAGGACGTCCCTTTGTCTCCAAGTCGTCCCAATCTGAAGCTAAATATCTGATAGTGATAACTCTCCAAAAAAACCCTCAAAATGATGGTTGGGCCCCTGCAAGTAAAACCCAAGTGACGGAATGGCCAAAGGCTCTCCTGATCAACTGGATCGAACCCTTCTCTAGAAGATGGTGCGCCCTTGCTGGAAACTCAAGAACAGTACGGCCCTGCTATCTTCTGAATCGCTAGGTGGAAATATGCTGAGTGTAGAATGGTGTGGAGGAATCTTTCATCCCAGAGACCAAGCTGTGGAACAAGGTGAGTGGGTCTTTCACCACTGAGTTGCTCACAAGGGTTTGTATAGCAAAACCCCCAAACTGTATGCTCAAGAGCAATAACAAGCAATATACCAAATCCAGAATGAATAATAGGTGTGCCCTAGCCTTCTATTTATACTTTTCCTTCTATTCCTCTGTTGAGTTAGATTAACTCCCAGGGTTAACTTCTATTCTTTTATTGAGTTATCTTTTACTCCTTTTAACCTTTTTCTTTAAGTCAACTTAAGAATATAACCTTAGTCTAGTTGACTTTCCCCCTCAGTGTGAGACTATGAACTAGTGGGGATGCCCAAGCCACTGAGTCTCCTCATCACCTCTTTATCAAGAGGTGGGGGACATTACACAGAGGATAGGGGGTCTCATCACGAGCCAACCTATTAGGTCCATGGGTACCTAGTAGTATGACACTACTAGCAGCAGGTTACCACGCCAGGGTAGTGGCTCTTGGTTGCATGGCCAAGAGAAAGGGGGTCTCATCACAAGCCAGCCTTCTCATTTCTGTGAAAGTACTTGTGGGTGGCATTGCCACCACTCGTCACCACGCCAGGGCAGTGTCCCCTGATTAGCTTCTTGAAGAAAAAGCAATAAAGAATAAAGAATAAAAGGCATGAATGGGCTTGGAAACATTTGCATCCAGGACAGGTGTAGCTCGCCTTCTACAAAGGCACCCACAGGTAAGCCCTGCATTTCCCTTCTTTCACTGCACCCCTTGTCAGGACATCCCTTATCCACCTCACCCATTTACATGACTTGGATTTAATCTCTTCCGGAAACATCCCTTTTCCAGTAGACACTAGCCCAATAGGACGCCCTGTCACCTCCTCCAAACTTGTATTGCAGATTTGTATAATGTCTTTGAGCACTTGACTGGGGTAAAAGGGGTTTTATGCACATGTTTAATAATATTGATGATGAGATGTGATTGACATTGCTATGATCCCTGTGACTTATGAGCCCATGGAGGGCATAATTGTTGATGTGCAGGATCATGCCCAATGGACAGGTACCACACTGGACAGGTACACATGGGGAGATGATTAGTTCGGACCTCCATGGGGCTGAATAGCCCACCAGATGGATGTTGAGACCCCAGCAGGGGGCAGAGACAGGACAGAGGGGTTTTCACTGGAGAAGAGAAGGACGTTCCACAGAGGCACCCTGGCAGAGCCTTAACTAGGAGGGTTGTGCCCTCTTCATTGGAACATTGGCCTTGGAAGGCCCAGGACGTCACCCAGGAGGCTCATGACATCATCCAGCTTCATGGACGTTTTGGGAGTCAATCATGGCAGTTTGGCACTTGTGGCAGGTTGGAGAAGCCCAAGGAGGGCTAACATTTTGCTCCAGGAGGCTACATTTGCCCTAGAAAGGGCTAACGTCACCCTAGAAGGGGCATGACGTCTTGCTTTTGCTTGATTAGGGTTTCATTTATGACAATTTAATGTAAAACAGTATTATTGTGTATTTTGGCCTTGTCGGCCTTTTGATGACCTAAATTTTAATAAAGGTCATTGGTATGTTATATATTGAGGGTTTTTACCTTCATATTTTGATCATCTTTCACTCACACATTAGTGAGGTCTGAAATTTGCACCCTATTCTAGGGTTTTGGCTGAAATAGTGAGGTGCACTTGTTGAAGGAAGACTTTTCTTGGCATTTTTGGCACTTCTTCTTGGTGGAAGGTTTACAACTAGGGTTTGGCTACTTGAATGCATGGTTTATGTAAGTGAATTTATTCAACACTTCTTAATTGAATGGTTATAGTTTTGTTTACTTGCATTTGTTATTATGATTTGTTGAATTAAAACCCTAGGTGACAAGCACATGCTAAGGTCCTTGTCTCATGTCCCTACCAAGTTAAGAGCTATTTTGATTTGTTGAAGTAAGATAGAGCCTTGCCATAGCAACACTCTATCCATACTCTTCTAGCTAGCCGTTTTTACTTGTTATTGAGCTAAGAAGGAGGAAAATGCATCAAGGCCTAAGGTTTCTACACCTTGATGAGTCGTTTTCCCCTAGGGTTTGTTTGGTGAAGCCTTGCCTTAGCAACACTTCACCTTCTAACTCTCTTGTCTTTAGCCCTATAAACTCTTACTCAAGCTAGCCATTTTTATTATTGCCATTGAGCTAAAGGAGGAGAGAGCATTAAGGCCTAGGGTTTAAACTTTATACACCTTAGTGAACCTCTCTCCCCTAGGGTTTCATTGTTGAATCCTTGCTCTAGCAACACCTCAACATTTAACCCTCTTCTCTTTGGTCTTTTCATTATCATCTCAGTTCTTCAACCTTTGCAGCCTCTTTTGACTCCATATGCCCTAGTAACGCATTGATCTAAGACCTTATTACTTGAGTGGCTTGATCACAACTTCAAACAACCAAATACTTTGAACAATTACTAACTCTAGCTTAGACTAATCTTACTAACCCTATTGTTGTTATCATTTACTTATGCTATAAACATATTCATGCAGCATTTATTGTGCTTTTAAAGCAATTGAATCATTGGCTAAGGCGTTGTTTCTAAGTATTGATAATTTGATATTGTTACATTGATTGCCATTAGCATTTATTGTGAAGTGATATATTGTAATCATTGTCATTATACATTATTGATTTACTTCATCAATATTACTACTCAATTGCTTATTATCATAAATTCATTGATTATATGAAGTACTAACCAGCAAGTGAGCTTGCATATGTATAGTTTCTTTGTTGCTTTGTCTCGGGCAGGTACACTCTTTGGTTATTACTTATCTTTATTGGCTGATTAGCCGAGACTTTCTGATCGGTGGTGACTTGTGAGGGGGAAACTATCACTTAGCCTTTAAGCTTTTTGCCTTCTCAAAATCCCAGGTCATCAGGGACGTCTCCCCTGGGCCTTACCTCCCTAAACAAAAAGAGCTATCCCATTGAGGTGACAGTGTGGGATAGTCTCAGTTACGCCAGTTTGCCCTTCTTCATCCGTCTTTTACCCCAACTACAAACTGTGCGATAACAGATCCCACAATGTACAAACCGCTGATTGGATCCTTGATGTACCTGGTTAATACCATGCCAGACATATATTTTGCAGTAAACACCTTGAGTCAGTACATGGTTGAACCTAGACATGTACATTGGATGGCAGCAAAACATATGTTGAGGTACCTACGTGGTACGATTGGATATGGATTGAGATATGTCTCAGATGGAGATGTGAAGCTGCAAGGTTATACAGATTTTGACTGGGAAGGGAGTGCAGTGGACTAGAAAAACACATTCGGATGTTGTTTCAGTTTGGGATCAGGTATGATCTCATGGTTGAGCAGGAAGCAGACATCAATGGCACTTAGTATAACAGAGGCAGAGTATATCGCAGCTAGTGTGGCAAGTCTTTGGTTACCCAGTGAAAGGTGCTCTACTCAGTTTAGCTCTGATACCATGTTAATTTTAGAGTTGCTATTAAGTTCTTTTCAATTACTAGACAATAATAGCATAAGCAGGAACATTGAGAGAAACACAATCACAAGGTACACAACATTTTATCCTGGGAAACCCTCATGGGGGAGAAAACCCAACAAAAACTTCCTTAATATAGATTTCCAATACAATGCCAAGATAAAAGACCAAACCACCAAGAATATCCAAGACTGAGCAATGCGCCTCGCTCTCCTTCTTTTGGAAACTACAACTATATCCAAAACTTGCGCACTAGATGAGTGACTGAGTGAGTGTGAGAAGGAGGCGCTAGCCTCTCTTATTTATACTAGCTGAGGAGCGCTACGGTTGTGTCTTTTCATCAAGCAGGGCCGACTTCTTCATCTAGTGGCTAAAACCACTTTAATTAGCCCTAGGGTCCGACTTCTCAATTAGCATCATTTGACTAGGGTTTGTCCAATCCACAAAAGGGGATTTGGTCATACATAAGTCCCGATATGATCAATCCACAAAAGGGGATTGATCTACATGATAATAACTCAATTATAATTAGAATATTCTTCGGAGTTTCAATATTTCAACACTCCCCCTTAACAAGAAGGGTATTCTACAATACATCATCAAGAGAGAGAGGGATGTAACATCATCAACATCTGGAACACTGACTGGCACATCTATAAATCATCGAAAGTTTTTCTCATCATCAATAACATCATCGTTCACAGCATGGAGTTGAAATAGTATCATCATCATCATTCACAGCACGGAGCTGGAATAGCATCATCATCATCATTCACAGCATGCAGCTGGAAGGGCATCATCATCATCATTCTCTGCATCAACATCAATTAGTATAACACTAAAACAACATCATCAATCAATTCAAGACCGATACATCATCATCAACATCTTCAGCATGAAGCTGAAGTAGCAATATCATCATGATCTTCAGCATGAAGCTGAAGTAGCATCATCATCAATAGCATGAAGCTAGAATAATAATATCCCCAACACAAGGTTGGTACACCAACATCAACAGCACGAGGCTAGTACACCAACATCAACAACACGAGGCTGGAGCAACATCAACAGCACAAGGTTGAGACAACAACATCATCAACACAAGGTTGAGATAAAAACATCATCAACATCATCAGCACGAGGTTGAGATAACAACATCATCAACAGCACGACGCTGGAACAACATCGTCAACACGAGGTTGAAATAACATCATCATCATCATCATATAGAAACAGAATGTGGCAGGTGTAACAACAACATTTTGTGGTACTCTGACAGTCCCTAGGGATCTGCCCAGGAATCATAAGATTTCCTAGGATATAAAATCCTAACGGAGCTATAGACCATCCTTACCAGACCTTCGGGATCTGCCCAGGAATCATAAGGTTCCTTAGGATTATAAAAATCCTAACGGAGCTACCACTATTGACCACAGCTGGCATATACATGCACAAGTACTCTGACAAACCGTCCTTACCGGACCTTCGGGATCTGTCCAGGGATGATCAGTCCTCTAGGATATAAAATCCTAACTGAGCTACCCGTTGTTGGTCAGGATACCATAGTATCATCAGCATCACTCCCCCTTTCGAGGGAGGTCCTTTCGAACGATACCAAGCTTGTCTCGAAAGTATTCAAACTTTACACGAGATAGAGGCTTAGTCAACACATCTGCAACCTGCTCATCTGTGCCAACATATTGGAGCTTTACAGCTCCCCTCTACACCATATCACGAATGTAGTGATACCGGATTTCTATGTGCTTCGACTTGTCATGGAACACATGGTTCTCCGTCATCTTTATGCAACTCTGGTTATTACATAGAATCACGGTTGCTTCCATCTCCAGATCGAATAGACCTGTCAACAACTTTCGAAGCCATATGGCTTCACAACTGGTGGAACATGCTGCAATGTATTCCGCTTCTGTCGTGCTGAGAGCAATACTGGATTTCTTCCTGCTCTGCCATGAAGTCATGGATAACCCCATACTGAAAAAACATCCTGAAGTGTTCTTTCTATTAAAAACACTTCCAGCCCAATCTGAATCAGTATAACCAACCAGTATGAAGTCATGATTTCCAGAATAGCAGAGACCATATTCCAACGTACCCTTAAGGTATCTCATCACATGTTTTGTAGCTACAAGGTGAACACGTCTGGGTCTACCAGATACTGACTCAAGGTGTTCACAGCAAAACATATATCTGGCCTGGTATTCGTCAGATACATCAACGAACCGATAATCTGGCTGTACAGAGTAGCATCAACCAATTCTGATGAAGTATCAACCATGAGCTTCAAATTTGTTTCCATGGGTGTGTTCATGGCTTTACAACATTTCAAACCTCTTCAGTATTTCAACTGCATACTTCCCTTGGTTAAGGAAGATCTTCTTTGGGCTCTACCAATCTTCGAGACCTAAGAAATAATGCATCAGGCTTAGGTCTTTCATCTCAAATTCTGCAGAAAGCTTCATCTAGCAATTTGTGATGAGCTTTTCTTCTCCTGTTAAGAATAAGTCATCCATATATAGCAGCAATATAATTGGTCCATCATCCACAATCTTGAAGTAAAGATTGGGATCAACTTTACTCTTGGTAAATCCCAAACTCTTCAGGAAACTATCAATCCTGCCATACCAAGCTCTTGGAGCTTGCTTCAACTTCCAGACATGAGTCTTCTATCTTCAACTTTAAACCAAATTTTCACATCTCATTGTACCAACCTAGTACACTTGCTCAGCTTCAACTTAGTATGCACAATCATCTGCTAGCTCTATGTGCTTTTTACAAAGCACTATCTGTCTCATTGTCTGAAAGTATGTCTTCTACTCTCTCTACAATTGTTCCTCTAGGACTGGGACTCTGCACCTGCAGCTTCTCTGAAGTTGAGAATCACTATAGTTGTTGAACTCTGAGAGTAGTTCCTCTACTCTATTACGGCAACAACTTTATCTAAAATTGAGAGTGGCCAAATAATTGATATTGAAAATAGTTCTTCTTCTTTCATGGAGGTAACTCTATCTGCTATTGTAGTCATGTCTCCATGGCCCGATTAATGTACTGCATCAACTGCCACTCAAATTTTAATTAAGGGGATTTCTCCCCCTACATCTCATACTGTATATGAATCATGGTTGTTCTGGTTGTCTTCAAATACTGGAACTATTTCTTCGATTACTAGAGTAAGTGTCTCGTCGTAGTCTTCTCCCTCTTGCTAGGAGAATCCTCTGGACACAAATCAAGCTTGTACATCTTTATACTGTTATCTGCAACATGCTTGATTTGTTAGATCAATCTTGGAAGTCAACATTGACTTCCCTTCTCGTCTCACGAAAAATCCATCTCCCAGTCCTTCTGACTGGCTTCCTTCTCTGTCACTGAAACAATGGAATCTTCTCAGGAGATTTCATGTGTCCTAGGGGTCTCCAAAGCTACGATCTAGTCTTCTTAAGTCATGGCATCTATCTGCGAGTCCTAGAAGATGTCTCCTTTTCCCATCTGATCCTCTATGAGATCAGGCTCATTCTGAGTCTTGATTTCTTCGGAGTCTACAAGGACTTCATCGTCTCTACAGGATATACTTGGTGTAAAATACCAAGTCTTAATATGAAAAGTTGAGTCAGACTTCAAACGAATTCTGCTTCCTGTCAAGGTGGCTTCATTATCCTTTGACCAAGTCTACTGTGAGTTCTGTTCTAATGTTCGGTCATCTTTGGAGCCTTCTACTCCTTACAATCAACCTTCATATGAGATACTTTGTTTCTCAAAAGTAGTTTCTTCTTCATCTTCTTTGGTACATGAATGTATATGGTCATGTACATAGTCTGCTTCATATCTCATCTAATATGTTGCCTTCTGCAACCATCACTATAGCTTCCTTAGGGAACCTGTGACAAGAATAATACTCTCTATAAGGGAGAAACAGCAAACAAGAATAATACTCTATAATAATAAAGAAATAGCAAGAACAATCTTCACAGTGGCTCCTTTAGAGTTATCACTTGTGACCTGCATACAACAAGGGTTAAAAGTAAGGAATACAATACTGAGAGCAACACTCTTCTAGTCTTGTGATCAATCATTCCTCCATGGTAACCTGGAGAAAAAACAAGAAGTTTCTCCTGGAAGAGATGTTAGTTATATCTGGTAAATGATTACAATAAGCACTTATCTCAATATGCTCACATGCTACCAAGTATGTGTTGATGATTAAAATCGCAACGAAGTTTTTGCCCGCAAAGTGTTGCTAAAGCCTATTATTATAACGCTAAATAATACTAGTAGGTGGGGCCCCCTTGTAGATTGGAGATCAGGTTTGGTGCTCATTTGATGTCATGCTATTATTCGACACTGCTTACATGGTGATGAGATCTTGTTTTTATTGGCTATGGATTGGGCTGACGAAGCATTGGTTCTTTATGTTACTGCGGCCTATGTCATCCTTACTGTCACTGCAATCTGTTATTGGATCTATCGCGAGGAAACCTGCACAACAAACATGTTAGCAATAACATAGACAAGAGATGAAAAGAAATGTAACAAATGCAAATGGAAGAATTTAAACTATGCTATATACTATACTACATGCATCAATTTTAAATGGATTGTTGTTATCCTAGCTTAAGTTAATGGCTATGTGATTTTGTTTGAGTTATATAGTCGATATGCATGGTGATTATGCTATGGTACAGGTTGATGTGGATCGCACAATTGGTAATAATTCAATACATGGTTTATTGGATCATATAGTTGATATGTGATATGGTCAAGTTGGAATGGAAGGAATGATGTGGGTGGCGCGTTTGACAAGTAATAGATGCAATTTTCAATGCATGGTTTAAATGAATTGTTGGTAGATTAATGGTTGGCGTGTACTATTGAATTTAATTGATTGTGGGTGGAGGTGACATGCGTTTACTACACGTCACCCTACTCCTTCCGTTGGCTGCCACCCTAGTCCGGTTATTGTTCAAACTTGTTGTCGTGGTTATGCTCCGATTTCTTAGCAGAGAGGAACCGCTCGGCCAACTCGCGTTTTAAGGTGTTTGATTATAGGTATGTCTTTTTTTGGCCATTCATGAGTCTACTCTGGTTATGAAATGATTTTGGCTCAGGTGTATTGGTTTGTGCTTTCCTGAAGTATTGCAACTATGTAAAACTTGTGATTTTGGAATGAAGCGTTGATGGTTCCTCCTACAAAAAATCTTGAATTCGTATTGATCATCCTGGGCGTTAGCAGCCATAGGGGCTCTCTATGATCTTTGTTGGTTTAGTTGGAGGGTTTTTTTGTTGGTTTTGGTTGGTTGGTTGTCCTCACGCGTTCGCAACACTATATCCAGTCTCTGGCTTTTATGGGTTTAATGGTTGGAGGCACTCTACGTCACTGTGTTTTGTTCACTTGGACATTGGTTGATTTCACCACTGAAGGTCGCGAAATGGGTTTTCCTGTTCTTACTCGGCCCTGTCTTCACCTCAGTGATGTGGTTGTTTGACCGGAGAGCCACGAGGGTTACACCCTGCATGCGTTAAGTACCATTACTGGTCAAGTTGGAGCCTCGCTCCTCTGTTGTAGCCCTCCTGTCACGGGATTTGTTATCTGTCCACGAATAGGTCATGGTTCTCTCTGTGTATGCATCGTTGGTCTCAAAGGTTTTTCACCATTGAAGGGAGTTGGCTCTAGCTTTTCCTGTGTTAGTCACAGTGCAAACCCTTAACTCCATAGGTCTGAGGGTTGATATAGAACATCGGCGTGGCTTGTCAAGTTTACTGCTTGGTTATTGTTGAATGGTTGTGTATTGTCGACAAAAAATGGGGTACAAACTCGCCCAGTTGGTCATATGACAGTCGTGTTGGTTTGATATCTAGTCATTGCCTGTGTTATTAAAATGAATAACCCTGCATTGTTAATTGGGCAGTCCAGATACACAGTCGATTTCCTTGTGTTCGATAATCCAGTATTGCTTTATTTGAGAAGGTCACGGCCTCCCTCCATGTTGATGCGTGGGTATGCGTGGTTGCCACAGCATGTTTGGTTGATTGGTTAATTGATTGATACACAGTCATTGTATTTTTTCACTAAGGATTATTTGAATTTTTAGCTTGGCATTAGTTACAATTGCTTAATGTTGCTCACGCATATTACGTTTGTGTGTGTGGTGTTTCTACACAACGAATAAATGGTCATTGTAATTGTTAGTTATTTTGGGGCCGAATGGTCATTGCAACCCGGATGACTGTAGAAAATCCATCCACTGTATGCGTTATGATTATTTGATTGCATAAGCCCGAGTTTTACACAGCATGGTTGATTGCAGTTTGATTAAATTGAAGCAATACTATATTAGATTGATGGCTCAGCACGATGGGTTGAGTTATTACTGTAACTGTGTGTTTGGTTTTGTAAAATGGGGATGTTGCATCGTGGTGTTTTGGGTGGCTGCGCACTGTGTGTAATATGGATAGTTTGGGTTCCACACTCAGAGATAGTCACAGAGTTTTAAGCACGACCTTGTTGCAATTCGATTATTTGTTTTATGAAGACAGGCATATTGTTGATACCTCGTCATGTTGGATGGGCCCAACATGTTAGAGTCACATTGAATTTGGGCTTGTACAGTGACAGATTTACACTTGCATGATTGAATTATTCTGTGCATAGCATGTGTTGGAATGGTGGTTGTTGTCTTTCTGCTTAAATAACGATCTAGGTTTTTGCAATTTTAATCTGGACTGTTGGGTTGGCTGCCATCTTATATGTTTAAGGAATGTCATACATTTTAAATGATGAGCTCGATTACAGTGATAGTATAACTTCATTGCAATTTTGAAACATGACTTTGGGCGCAATTGATGGTTGAAAAAGAGTGTGGGCAGTGGTTATTTTTTATGATTAACAGATTAGAAATGATTACTATTACACATTTGAGAATTGTCATAAATAAGAGGAATGGAACTCCTTACAAATTGTGGAATGCGTAGTGTCTTGTTGATGGCACTGTGTTAAATTTTTTATTATGAGCGGTGAACTAGCTAATTCACAGTGATTGTTATGATCATTTGGTTGGTGAATCTCCTTCTAACAGAATGAATATATGGATTACTTGATTAATTTTGTCAATAGTACCCACTCTCATTCCCCACCATTATTTCGCTTTTCACTAATTACAACCCCATCGCCTTCCCACATTCATTTTTTTTACTCCCTGTTCTAAAATTGATTATAGTTAAGAAAAAGTTTGTGTGAAACTGTTGGCAGTAGCAGTGTCTTGGTGAATTACAGTGATGTTTCCTTTGGTTTGCAGTTGATTGTTGTTGTCTTTGAGCAGTAATCGTATTTTCCCCCCCTCATCATATCATGCTTCGCTCAATACAAACCCTTCACATATCCCAAGACCCTTTATTCACCCCCTGCTCATTGATAAACAGTAAAACAATTTGTATGGATTGGATTGCATGAGTCTGATACATTACTGAGCCAAATCTATTTCATATTTTTAAGAGTTATCATGTATGGTTATTTAAAAGATTATTTGATAATCAATCACGCATACAGGGATGAGTTATTCAAATAAAAGGCTGAAAACTGAGGCCTACTACGCCTCTGTCAAAGAGAAGTCCGCTACTTCCCCTTCCGCATCTTCAGATAATTCCGGTAAATCTGTGTCCTCCCACTTGCATGGGAATGTAATGTCCCCCACCTCTTGATGAAGAGCTATTGAGAAGACTCAATGGCCTAGGCATCCCCACTAGGCCATAGTCTCACACTGAGGGGAAGGGTCAACCAAACTAAGGTTATATTCTTAAGTTGACTTGATGAAAAGGTGAAAAAGAGCTAAAATATAACTCAATGAAGGAATAGAAGCGTTGGAGGTTGAGTTAGGAGTTAACCTAACTCAACAGAGAAATAGAAGAAAAGTATAAAGAGAAGGCTGGGGCGCACCCATTATTCATTCTGGATTTTGGTATTTTGCTTGTTGATGCTCTTGAGCATATAGTTTTGAGGGTTTTGATATTACAAACCCTAGTGAGCAGCTTAGTGGTGAAAGATTCCACTCGCCTAGCTCCAAGCTTGGTCTCGGGGATGAAATACTCCACCCACACCATTCTACAGCTATCATCTATCCAGGAGGACTAGCAGGGTCGTACCATTTGGATAAGAAGGCCGTACCAGCTAGGGTTTTCTTGCAGGGGCGCACCAGTTGTTGAGGAAGAGTTTGATCATGCCAAGGGAACAAGCTTGAAGTTTTCCAGCATTAGGGTTTTGCTTGCAAGCCCTTGCTCATCAGTTTGAGGGCTTCTTGGAGGAGTTATCACGTCCCTATCATTTACTGCAGGTTGGGACGATTTCAGAAGGAATGGTACGACTTGGAGATTCAGCAATTCTCAGATCTAGAAGGCTATAGGCTAGATCTGATCTTGAGACTTCTCTCAAGTGCTTGTGGATACCCGATCTATCATCCGGAAGAGTTTCAGACGATTCAGAGGCCCCATTCAACTAGGCCGTACTATTGGCCATATTCAGGGTTTCAGGAGGGTCGTACCATCCTAGGGTTTCTGCAGTTTGAGGAGGAAGCTTCAGTGTTTGAGCTTCATACTTCAGGAGGAGGCTTCCCTTGCCTTGATCTATCATTGGGGAGAGTTTGGCAGCATCAGCAGGTCTATATCTTCAGGAGGGCCAAACCCTTGGTGTCCTTTGTCTTCAGCAGGCCATACCAGCAGTCATCAGGGCCGTACCAGTTGCTTGAGAGGAGGCCGAAACCCTGGTCTTGCAGTTGAGCATTCATCTTCTATTGGCAGCCTTTGGGAGGCTTGATTGGTATCTCCGGGAGCATTTTGTATACAACTCTAGTATTGCCTTGAAGCCATCTATTCAGATATGCTTCTCTATTGTATCAGGTGCTTGCTTTCTTATAATAAAGTTCAGTTATTTGCTTATGGTTCCTATCTTGTGTAGTGTTGATGATCTTCATATGATGGCAATGATGTTTGTGTAATTCCATGGTTAAATAACTGA
This sequence comes from Picea engelmannii, assembly GCA_009831015.1. Lineage (NCBI taxonomy): Eukaryota > Viridiplantae > Streptophyta > Pinopsida > Pinales > Pinaceae > Picea > Picea engelmannii. The sequence goes on along the minus strand of ML818377.1, from coordinate 86,763 downwards.
ATAAACCCTAAGGCCAAAATATTCATGGTCAACCTACATACACAACAAATAATAATCAAATCAGTGGTTAGTTAGTGATTCCAAGAAAAAAATTGGCCTAGGATCATTACAGTGGTATCAGAGCTTTGATCCTCCAAACATGTGGGGGATTAGCGCATGGAGAGGTACAGTGGGATCTTCATGGGCAGAAGGAAGAAACAAACCAGTGAAACAGAAGCCGAAATGGAGGGTTCAAGAGATGACCGTGAGCCACAAGGCTTGGCCTACTTAGCAGCCGAATTCCATAAGACCCTAAATCTTACAGAAAGCAACTTGGTCCATCACTTGCAGGAAAGCCAGGAGACAAACCGAAGGAAATAGGCCGAGATCACTGAGACCTTAAAAAAGGTAGATGGGAATCTGAGAAAAATTGATGAGAACCAGACGATGATAACCCAGTTATTGATGCAGATGACTCATCAGGGGAAAGACCCTGTGACGTATGGAAACAAGGTGGTTGGAGGATCTGGTGGATCTAGTGGATCTCATGGTGAAATTAGATACAATCCGGAGAAAGCTCCCAGATCCAAGGGAAGCCATGGAGGAGGCATGCCATATGGACAAATGGGTAGCAGGGCTAACCCTAGACCATACTTGCCCACATTCACAGATGAACAGGTGCAGCAGGAGCCGGTGGACGACTTTGTGGAGCAGATGGCACAATGTACTAAGGAGTACTACGGCCTAGATATGATCATTCAGAGGCAGATGTCCTTGGATCAATATTGCCAACTCAACTTCAGAAATAAGCTCAGGACGAACCACAGGAGCAGTTTTGAGTTTGAATGGAGAGTAGGGAAGATAGAGATTCCATACTTTGATGGTACGGCCAAGATGACAGCACAGGCATGGGTGTAAAAGTTGGATACCTATCTACAGCTTAATCCCATGAGGGAGATGGAAGCCATCAAATTTTCCACCATGTACTTGGATGGCAAGGCTCATGATTCGTGGTACCATGGACTCACCACACTAGGCCACAACCAGATAGTGTCCTACACAGAATTCACTCAGAGGCTCATTGATAGATTTGATCAGGGAGATCCGGAGCTACACTTCAGGGAGCTCACACAGCTTAAACAGACAGGTACGACTGAGGCATTCATTGAAGAATTTCAGAGGTTGGCAGTGATGGTGCATGATATATCACCAACCAGACTCATGATGCTCTTCACTGAAGGGTTGATGGAGCCCTTGAAGGGTTGGTAAAGGCTTTTAAGCCTACCAACCTACAGGATGATATCTGGAGGATGAGGGACCTAGGACTAGCTGCTAGGCCGAAATTTATACGCAGACCACCTCTTAACACACAAAACTCAAGTGTGAAAATGAAGCTTACAAACAAGTGAAAAATATGCCAATTGTTTGCCACTATATCAGACAACTCATGCGCCCTCAGGCTCTGATACCATGAAGAAATTTCTAGGTTCCTATAGGCTGCCCAAAAGGCTTGTCTTTTGACCTCTTGTTGGGCATTAAGTTCAAGGTAATTTCAAACTGTTTTTGCTGCTGTTTAGGACAGCCAACAAGTCTGATATTTCTGCCCACTGAAACTTGCCCCTTAGGAACTGATTGGGTGCCCCTTTATAGATGTTGTTTTAAGGATTTAATTAGGAGGTTTTTGCTGTCCAAATTAGCACACATAAAACTCCACAAAAGCAGTAAATACCCTCAAGGATCTTTAATACCTACAGCTGATAAGTAAATAAGCAAAACATGACAAATGAACACAAGTGTTTTTGGTCAACATGACCCTGGAAAAACCTGCATGGGGAAAACCGGAAAGAGAGTAGATGTATTATGGAGATCTCAAGCAAGTGCTACAACAAAGGAAATATACAAAGGAACCTGATACAATGGCAAGCTCTTCTCAAGCTTGCTTTGGAGTTCCTTGGTATGTGCGCCCTACTTGGGAGTTGCGCCCTCCTCTTCCTTGAACTGTCTGCTAGTGAAGTATGCGCCCCTCTTTGGTGTAGCTCATGCACCCTTGTCAAGTGCTTGATTGAATGTGCCCCTCTCTTCACAATAGATGCGCCCTCCTCTCCTCATAAACAAGTGTGCCCCTCTACCAAATGGTGTGCCACTCCTTCACTGGATGCGCCAACCTGCTTGCAAGCTAAGTGCGCCCCTATGCCATGGATACGCCCTCCTAAAAGCTTGCCTTATCTCATACAATGGTGCACCCCTCTCTTTGGTGCGCCCCCTTCTCCACAAATCTCTCCTTCTCCTCTCCTCCTTCACCCAAATCACTTAAGTAAACAAATGAATGCCTTTTTTGCCCTTTTGCCTCCTTTAGTCTCATCCTTAAGCTAACCTAGAAAACCAATGGCCAAGATTAGATCTTAGGCCAAACCTCCAATCAATGGTTGAGATTAAATCTCAAAAATGACTTAAGTCTCCTAAGTCATTTTTCCTTCATTAAGGACATTATAAATTCAATGTGACTTTATAACTTAAAGTAACATAAAGTAAAGTGGTGAGGGTCAAATATTTCCCCCTTTGAGTTACGCACTCAATAACTCAAGGGGACCACTTTCCAAGGTACCCAAAACTCAACAAGGAGCACTTTTCTCAAGTGGTTATTCGACATCCCTTGGGAAGTTATCCAAGGGACAACTTCAAGTGATAACGTATATTACAAATGAATAATAAGACCATTAATAATCTATAGAATTTTTTAGGTGAAGACGGACAAAAATAAGAGGGAGAAAGAGATGGAGTTGTTAGAATAATGTTGATGTACTCGTTTAACCATAGACAATGTTACACCATTGTCACCCAACCATAGGCATAAAGCCACCCGCGAGCACCTTAACCCTTGACAGAAAGAATGATTACAGGAAGCCACACTATAACCAACAGATAACCAAGAGACTGCACCTTCTCCAAGGGTAGCGCACAAGAGATAGTACCAGAAAGACTGGAAAAAAAAGAGAAAATTGTACAACTGCAATTGTTGCTTCTCCTCCTCCAAACTTGCGCATTGTTCCTAGGTGACTGAGAGTGTGTGAATGAGTGAACAAATGAGCCAAGACGTCCTCTATTTATAGTGGTTTCGTCCCCTGTCTGGGCAGACTTGTCTTCCTGGAGGATAATATCTTAATATTATATATTTTGTTGAGCCGACATGTCTTCTAGGGTTTTCACACATGTTTAGGGTTTCTCTTGCTTCCGGAATATTCTATTCTAGTCAAAGGTTACATATGGAGGTTAATACCTCCCGCATCTACCATAATATCCACACTCCCTCTTAGCTAGGGAGGTATTAATGGTCTCAAACACATCCATCCATCTTCACATGGTATGGGAAAGACTCACATAGTCTTGTAGGCCAAGGATCAACCCATGCCCCAAGCATGGGTACCCTGGACCATGTCCGGGGGCCCTAGACATATCTAGGGGCTTTAACTGCTTGGTCCCAGACCAAGAACCCCAGTCATATACTGGGGGCCCTAACAAGGGTCTTTTGCCATGGCACTGACTGTTTGGTCCCAGACCAAGTACCCCAGGAGTGCACTGGGGGCCCTAGATCTCGGTTAGAGTCTTTGCCATCCTCCCGGAGAATGGCTCTTGCCGTTGCTATAAATTTAACACTTCCTGATCACTGACTCCCTCTGAGTCTGACTCCCTCTCATATTTATCTCTTATGACCTACCCGGAACAAGAAACAAGAACAACAAAATCTCCATGGTATCCTCTATGGAAGATATCCTGCCTGGAGTCTAGGTAAGTAACCAAGAACATCTCCTAAAGGAGATCAACTTCAACTTATAAACAATAAGCATTTACATAAGAACAAAAATATCTCCTAGAGAGGAGATCAACAAGTGTATCTCTAGTATTAAAGGGTTAGTATAATGATCATAACTTCAATAGATCAAGATGCAGCATAAGATCATAAGAATGCCATAAAGCTAGAGACATATCAATTTTAAATAATCAAACCTAGAGTCTTCACTGCTTGGAAAAGGTCTCTTCTACATCCCCTGCAAAACAAACTCATGGTTTTGTTAGATGATATAACATGAAAAGCATATATAAGTGCATACCTTTGAAATTTGCAGCATCGTTCAGTTTGTCTTCTAATCCGAAACTAGACACCATCTTGACAAGAAGAGGTTAGAAACTGAACCAAAAGGTTCAATGATTAGAGCAAGCTAGAAACCTTGAAATTTCAACTTTGACCACAAAATCAATTTTGACCAAAAGTCAACCTTTGACTTTGACTTTGACCCAAAAACTCAAACTTGACATTTTTGCTGGCTGAGGGCACCATAGGGTGCGCTAGGCTAGGACGCACTAGAATACCCAAAAATTAGGCCCAACGCTTCACTTAAGGTTCCCAAAGAGTTGGATTAGGATTTGTTGCAGCTGCAAAATCATAAACCCTAGTTGCAGCTACAACTGGTGCCACAACGAGCTTAATAAAGAATTGTCACGCTACCTTCCAGTGGTTAGACTGTCCTGAAGGTGGTGTGGGCCCATAACCTGTTAGAATAATGTTGATGCGCTCGTTTAACCATAGACAATGTTACACCATTGTCACCCAACCATGGGCATAAAGCCACCCCCGAGCACCTTAACCTTTGACAGAAAGAATGATTCCAGGAAGCCACACCATAACCAACAAATAACCAAGAGAGCGCACCTTCTCCAATGGTAGCACACAAGAGATAGTACCAGAAAGACTAAAAAAAGAGAAAACTGTACAACTACAGTTGTTGTTGCTCCTCCTCCAAACTTGCACACTGTTTCTAGGTGACTGAGAGTGTGTGAATGAGTGAACAAATGAGCCAAGACGTCCTCTATTTATAGTGGTTCTGTCACCTGTCTGGGACAACTTGTCTTCCTGGAGGATAATATCTTAATATTATATATTTTGCTGAGCCGACATGTCTTCTAGGGTTTTCACACATCTGTTTAGGGTTTCTCTTGCTTCCGAAATATGCTATTCTAGTCAAAGGTTACATATGGAGGTTAATACCTCCCGCAGCTACCATAATATCAACAAGAGTAATAATCAACTTCATTAAAATTGGAATCATCAATACATGATGGTAGATACACTTTTAAGATACAAAAGTTCATTGTCTGCTAAGATAAATTCCTCCTTTATTGTATTATCAATGTATGCTTGTTCTTTAAATGTTCTTCTTCTTTACCTTCGATCCACTTATCTTTTGATAAAATTCATTGCAATCTAATTATTGTATATCATCCATCATTGTCCACCAAAGTCAATGCTTCCACATATTTTTCCCTACTCATTACAAACTCACACGAGTTACATTTATCACATCTATTCAGCATCAAAATTAGTCTGTGGATAACTATTTTAACAAACTGCAATATGTTATATGGTCGATATTTTTAAAGTATGCTTCACAATTGTTAGCTGTAGGTCATACACCAGATAATCTTTATGGTGCCTGGACCTGAAGTTTACCACTCTGACAAACAACCACCTTATCATTTCACCTAGGTAGTCCTTTGATGCCTTTAAAACTTCATAAGTACAAACTTGAAAATCTATATTTATATAGAGGATTAAAGTCTGGGAGGTTGACCTCATATCTACATTTTCGGGGGAATTTTTAGATTGAGAGATATATGTATGTATTTCTTGTCAACGAGATAACAGTCCTTTCAATAAAAAAGAAGTGCCCATATTGCTGATTTCATTGATGTGCAATCAAACCTTGATAATTACTAAGTTGACATTGTCATCATTCTCCCACTTTAATGACAGCTCTTGAATTCGAGAGATCTGCACAATAACCACAGCACCATCAATGCCAACATCACAAACTGACATGAAAACAAAATAATTGAGAATTTGTTTTATTCAACATGGTTATCAACTTCTTTGCATAGATGAGAAAACATAACTACTTTGGAAGGGAAAATGCTGAACATGCCAACCAATTAAAAAAAAAATCTTATTCAAAATTATTGGAGGTTTTATTGAGAAAGTCGACTTGAAAGCATATCTGATAGCAAGGGAACATTAAGTATCTGCAACAATATGCCAAAACATGACAACTCTCAAAAGCCAAACTACCTACAGAAAAAGTATTTAACCAAAAACAATACAGCTTTTAGAACATATTCAAGTACTGTTGGAGGAGCAAACAGATAGCTCCAACTTCACATTAATGTACTTTTATGTTATGTGAACTTATATTAATGTTATGTGTGATAAGACTAAATGTGATAATGAATGTTAATGTAAGGATTAGGTGGTTAAACCACCATAACTGTGCGACGGCACTATATAATGATGTAATGAGACATGACTAACTTGAGAGAGTGGTAAATGTATGTTGGGTTTCCTATCTCAGCCTATCATGGACGTGTTTGGTGTAGTATTAATATAGAAAGACATTTATTATTGTATCCACTTGTATGTCGCTGTCATGATGTTGTGTGCACCCTACCAAATTTATACATAGCATCAGAGCAAAATAAGGTCTGGAACCTGTGATGATTGGAAACCAAAGGAGACCAAGATCTGAACCAGAGTTGTGAGTAGAGGCCAGTTACATTTTAATTTTACAAGATCTTAAACCTTAGAAAGAACTAAATATGTTTTATTTAAAGTTTTGAAAGCATTCAAGAGGCAACCACACATTTTTATTAAAAGTTTTGAAAGCCCACAAGAACATTAACATGAAGGATGAGGCAGAGAAATTGAACAACATGGAAGGCAGATTGATGTAATGATGTAAGGCAGATTGAAAGCCCACAAAGAACATTAACATGAAGGGTGCTATATAATGATGTAATGAGACATGACTAACTTGAGAGAGTGGTAAATGTATGTTGGATTGCCTATCTCAGGCTACCATGGATGTATTTGTTATAGTATTAATATAGAAAGATATTTATTATTGTATCCACTTGTATGTCTCTATCATGATGTGTGTGCACCCTACCAAATTTATACATGGCATCAGAGCAAAATAAGGTCTGGAACCTGTGAAGATTGGAAACCAAAGGAGACCAAGATCTGAACCAGAGTTGTGAGTTGAGGCCAGTTACATTTTAATTTTACAAGATCTTAAACCTTAGAAAGAACTAAATGTGTTTTATTTAAAGTTTTGAAAGCATTCAAGAGGCAACCATGCATTTTTATTAAAAGTTTTGAAAGCCCACAAAGAACATTAAAGTGAAGGATGAGGCAAAGAAATTGAACATGGAAGGCAGATTGAGCATACGTAAGGAATCCATTGCAGCAGCATTGGAGGTAGATTGAGCAGACGTATGGCAGCAATTTTTTGTTGACCATTTGTGATAACAGTGGAGATTACCAGATCAACGGCACACCAAAGATGGAAATGTTCTTGTGACAGATGAAGACAACCCAGAAAGCAGATGTGAAGGACACCTCGTAGCAGATGTTCAGAACAAAAATGGCCATGCGAGACTGGAAAACCCAAAGAACGAGGTAGCAGACAAAAACATAGAAGAATCAATTGTGAATGCCCAATCGAATATGGGAACATTGGCAAAAAGACAGACTCAGAGGCAAGAAACAGAAAGACAGTGCCCTGTAGAGATGCTCCAATTGCAGACATCCCGACATGACTCGATAAATGTAACATTTAGTTTGATGTGGATGCCCAACAGACATAAGCAAAGTGTGGAATAGATTTGAAGAAAAAGACCAGAATGTGTGACCCATAAACAAAAAAGGGCCCAGATTTGGTATAGAATTTTTTGCAGATGTGACTCAGAAATTGTTTGCCACCAAAATAAAATAGATGTGGTATAGATAGGCA
>ML818377.1:62570-78893 GCA_009831015.1 Picea engelmannii | reverse complement strand
GCATATTTTCCCAATGTACAACCTTTGCAAGGATCATGTCTCTCTGCTGTGAACTTAGGTAATTCATTGACTGCCTGTCTCAAATGCCCTAGCGCACCAAAGTGTAAGTGCACCATCCTCTTGTGCCACAACTCACCCATATCTGTGGTTGTACTGACCAACGCTCTCCCTGGCTAAAACTGTAGTTAGTACACCTTCTCTTCTCAAACCCCAATCATCCTATTCATTTTCTCGCTTGACCCTACTGGCCTGACGAACACCCTTCCTTTACAGAAGCTGACCTCATACCCTTTATTCTCTAGAGCAGAGACCGAGATGAGGTTCTTAGTCAACCCTTGAACATATAGTACTTCAGCAAACCAGAGTGGTTTACCCGACTCCGTCTGAAACGAGACCGTGCCAACCCCTTGCGCCTTGTAGCGCCTATCATCTCTGAGCTCTATAACCATATTTACACCTCCCTCTTGTAGCCTAGTGAAAAACGCCTTGCGCCCTGTCATATGACAAGATGCTCTGCTGTCCACAAACCACATGTCTGAGACTGCTGCACTAGACATACAACCTATGAAGCAAAAATCCTCCTCGAAGCTTTTGGCAAACTCATCTACTGATCCTTGCAAAGGTTGTTGCTTGCTAGACTTGTAGAATGCGCCCAAGCCTGTGGGATATTGTTCCGAGGCCAGAAGGGAAGTCTGTAGTAACTTCCAAGTGGATCTATAAAATCAAGCATGCAGTTCATGGAAGTGTCAAGAAATACAAAGTGAGATTTGTAGCCAGAGGATTCTCACAGGTGGAGGGAATTGATTATGAGGAGACATTTGCTCCAATAGCCCGATACACCTCCATCCGTACTATAATTGCACTAGCTGCATCCATGGGTTGGAAACTACATCAGATGGATGTAAAGACAGCATTTCTAAATGGTGAGATTGAGGAAGAAGTTTACATCGAGCAGCCAGAAGGATCTGTCATACACGATGAGAAATCTCATGTGTGCAGGTTGAAGAAAGCCTTGTATGGACTAAAGCAGGCACCTAGTGCTTGGTACGAGAAGATGGATGGATTCTTGATGAGTTTGGGCTTCAACAAAAGTGTTGTTGATCCAAATGGTGACAAGTGCCTGATCTTGGTCCTGTATGTGGATGACTTATTCCTCACCGGTTCAGAAAAACTTATTGTTGAATGCAAGCGAGCATTGACTTATGAATTCAAGATGAAAGACCTGGGTATGATGCACTACTTCTTGGGACTAGAAGTATGGCAGAGGACTGATGAGATTTTCCTGAGTCAAGGAAAATATACAGTGGAGATATTGAAGAAGTTCGGTATGATAGACTGCAAATCCATGCCTACACCGATGGTGATGGATTTGAAGAAAATGAACAATGCTTCTACTAATTCAGGCGAGATTGATCCACATTTGTACCGACGGCTGATTGGATCATTGATGTATCTGGTTAACACCAGACCTGATATATGTTATGCAGTGAATGTACTTAGTCAGTTCATGAGTCAGCCGAGACAGACTTACTGGATAGCAACAAAACATGTATTGAGATATCTACGAGGCATAGTTGGATATGTCCCTCCAGTGTAGATATGAGTTTGCAAGGATATGTCGATGCAGATTGGGCAGGGAGCGCAGTGGACTGGAAGAGCACATTCGATTGTTGTTTTACCTTGGGGTCTGCCATGATTTCCTGGTGCAGCAAGAAACAAAGCTCTGTGGCCTTGAGTACCGCAGAAGCAGAGTATATAGCGTTCAGTGTGGCAGTCCGCGAAGCAGTGTTGCTTCGCAAGCTCCTGACAGATTTATTTGATCATGAGATGGATTCTACCATTATTCATTGTGATAACCAGAGTTGTGTGAAGCTCTCTGAGAACCCTCTGTTTCACAATAAATCGAAACACATTGAGATAAAATATCATTATATCAGAGACATGGTGCACAGGAAAGCAGTACACGTGCAATACCTTCCTACACATGAGCAGATTGCAGATATCTTCACCAAACCGCTTGCCAAGACGAAGTTCGAGTACTTCCCTGAGAGACTTGGCCTGGTGGAGAATGCCTCCCTAGCTGAGAGGGAGTGTTGATGATTACAGCTTCGTGAGACATCCTCCAGGACACGTTCTCCTCTGAGACTGAGTTGAGTCGACCTGTGAGAGAGCGCATGTGTTGGGTGTGCCCATGTGTTGGGTGTGCCCATGTGATGGGTGTGTCGTTCCTCTCTATACTGAGATGAGACGATGTGTGCCCCTGCGTGGGGTGAGGATGCCCATGAGATGGGCCTGTCGTTCCTCTCTGGATTGAGATGAGACGATATGTACCCCTGTGTGGGGTGAAGGTGCCCATGTGATGGGTGTGCGTCAGACTCTGGACTGAGTTGTTATGACATGTGGTCTCCTTCCTTGTGGACTCAGTTGAGTCAGGCTTGAGATGGTACTCCAGATGATTCTCCTGTGGACTCAGTGAGAGAGATTTGTTGAGTAGGATGTCCTTGTGGCTGAGCACAGGTGGACGTGTCCCTAGTGGCTGAGCACTAGTGGATGTGTGAATCCCTTGTTATATTGTCTGAGAGTAAGATTTACCTGTAACCCTTATTGTGATGTAAAGGGTACAGGTCGGCTCCACCATATGTGAAAGACAATTAATGTTTATTGTAATAATTAATTATTTTATAAGTTATTGAGGTCAGCCTTGTTGTGGCAATAGACACCACTTTTGGTCTATCCAGTCTAGTATAAATAAAGTTAATTTCCCCATTGAGGAAACACACAAGTCACTTGTCATTTGGAAATTTCAACAAGTACATCTTCTAGGGTTGAAGTGCGCACCTCTCTTGGGCGCAAGTTTCAAGGTAGTAGAGCACCCTCTTGTGTGCATTAAGGTTTCATGGTTGGAGGATCTTCTCTTGAGAATATAGCAAAGGATTGTTGGGTTTTTCTCCCTTGTTGAGAAGGGTTTTCCCAGGATATTTCTTGTGTTCTTGTGCATGGTTATTCTTCTTGTGATCTTGGTTATTGCAGCACTTGTAAATTTTGTAGTTGCATTTGTTCATGGTTCAAGTAAATGCTAAAATGAAATAAACCTCATGCTTGAGCCTAGAATAGTGAAAATTCAACAGCTCCAAGAGCCATTCTCTGGGAGGATGGCATAAGACCCTAGCTGATATCTAGGGCCCCCAGTGCACTCCTGGGGTTCTTGGTTTGGGACCAGGTAGTTTAAGCCATGGCAAAAGACCCTAGTGAGGGCCCCTAGTGTATTACTGGGGTTCTTGGTCAAGGACCAAGCAGTAAGTCCCTAGATGTGTTCTAGGGTCCCTGGATGTGTTCCAGGGAATCCTTGCTCGGTACTTGGATTGATCCTTGGATGCGTTCCTTGGTGGTTGATGATGTAAGTCCCTAGATGTGTTCTAGGGCCGCTGGATGTGTTCCAGGGAATCCTTGCTTAAACGCTTGGGTTGATGCTTGGTCTTGTACCTTGGTTGATGAAAGACCCTAGATGTGCTCTAAGGCCCCCAGATGTGTTCTGGGGTACCCTGGTCTTGGACCAGGTAGTTCTTGGTTGTGTACCAAGATGTGATGATGTGTGATCTTCTTCCTCTCTCCCGGGATGGTCCATGAGACCTAGGAGCAGCCACGAAGATGGACGTGACCACATCATTCATGTTCCCTCTTATGCAGTGATGATAAAAGTTTATAAGCTATCATGAGACTTACGTGGGCATGTTTGCCATTGAAGAGGACCCCCTTGACCTTGTCTTGAAGTCCCCCCTTGATTGATTTCGTTTCCCTTCTTATTTGATGTGGTGTTGGGTTTTTATAAGTCACTTTGACTTATTTGACTTTTTAATTAATATTTTTATTAATTAAAAATGTCATTTATTATTTGTTTCAATTATTAAAACCTAACCTCACCCCTCTCCCTAAAGAGGACCTACCCCCCTCTCATTTACACACACATCTTTCACTCTTCTCTTTCATTTGATTCTTGCTACGGCTATCTCAGTTCAGTCTCCTTGCTTTGGCATGGTCTCTTTGGTGGACTCTCTCTTGCAGTCCCGAGGTACAGCCTCCTTGGATTTTATTACCTTGTTGGCTGGGAGCTTCTTTTGTGGTGTGATTGTTGGTTAAGGGTGTCGCGGATCCTCCTTCTATTGTTCTAAGCTGAGCGGACCTTTCCCTTTGTTGTCTAGGGTGTCGCGGACCTTCCTCTGCGGGTTGCGGCCTTCCCTTATGTCCTCTCCTTGCTGTCGCTAGCTGGTTTGAGGTTGTCGTTGCTTCCTTGGCACCCCTGGCTCCTCCTCCTTTCTTTGTTGGTGTCTTCTCATGCTTGTTGCTTGCTACTTCTTTCAGTTTCAGTTATGAGGGTTTGACAAGCCCTATGTTCCTGTAGCACCACAGTTCAGATTGGACAGTTTTGTGTTGAGTTGTTTTGGGGTTTTTGTATCAGCACTACTCTTGCTGACTATCCTTGAGTCCTCCTTGGCAAACAATCCACTTAAGATCATGGTTGAGATCAAACCCTTGGGGTTTTGATCCAAGATCTTTAAACAAAAAATTCCGAGCATATTAAAGAGGACAACATCCATACATCAGGTACATCTTTATTTGCTAAAGGTAAGTACAGAATTTGTTTTAGTTTGAAATCTCCACTTAGTTTATATACAGAAATTTTCTCTTTTGTTAAGAATCTTTTTGGCATGTTCAGATTTATATTGTCTATAGTTTAGCATGTTCAGATTTTAGCATCTACTTCAAATTTTGTTTTAAAGTACCGATCTGCATGTACTGTAGAGTATAATTTTGAAAATATATCTCTGTTTTATTTTCCCTTAAAATCTAACATGGTATCAAAGCTTAGGGCGCGAAAAGAGCTCAAAAGTGGCAGACTTTTGAGCCTGCATAGATCCTTGTTTTAGGGTTTGTTTTGCAGATCAACAGTAAGGCTTTTTATCTTTAAATAAGCGTGGCATCATCTTCAGTCAAAACAGAAGATAGGCTTGAAGGCGCCTCCAACTTCAATGCTTGGAAGGCTAGGGTGTTTAACATACTAGAAGAGGATGACTTGGATGAGTTGGTTACCAGGGTAATAGAAGAACCCACTTCAAATACAGGCAAGGCAGCATATAAGAAGAGGCAGGCCAAAGTTAAAAGAATCATCTTTGATTCAGTTAAGGACAGCATGATGCCCCTCATTGGTCATCTAAGGACAGCCAAAGAATGCTTTGATGCCCTAGCAAATCTTTATGAAAAGAAGGCTCCAACTCAAAAGAGGATATTGAAGAAACAACTACGTACATTAAAGATGGGAAAGGACGAACCTATCTCTGCCTTCTTTTCCAAGATTGCTCAAACCGGAGATCAGCTTACAGCAATTGGAATTGCAATGGATGATGATGACCTTGTACAAACTGCAGTTGATGGCCTCCCTGACTCATGGGAGACTTTTTTCTCTTCGGTCGACGGAAGAGAAGTTCAACCCAACTTTGAGAGATTATGGCATGATTGCTTGGAAGAAGAAGGTAGACTCAAAAGCAGAAATGAGCCCTCAACAGTAAGAGACCATGCTCTTTCAGTCAAAACCAAGAGATGGAAGAAGTTTCCTCAACATAAAGGCAAAGGTAAGAAACCCTGAGGTATGCAATCTCACTTTCACTCTCATTTATCTAAAATAAGATGCTTTAACTGTAAAAGGCTAGGTCATTATGCAAAAGACTACAGGAACCCTCCTTCACAACAGAAGCAGAGAGGCAGGTTTCATGCTTTAGTTGCAACTGAGGAAGAAGAACCAGGGCAACCACTAAAGAGAAAGAACAATGTCGAGAATGTTGTCTTATATTAGCCCTCTCCAGCACTATAACCAAATCGGAGGATGTTTGGTTAGTGGACAGCGAGGCCTCCAAACACATGACAGGCTTCAAACAGAATCTTGTAAACTATCGAGATAAGAAGTTCAATGTGAAGGTAGAATTGGGTGATGATGGCACCTATGACATCAAAGGGTTTAGATCAGCATCCTTTCAGCTTCAGACAGGTAATGTATTTCATATCGATGAAATTCTTTATGTTCCTGGATTAAAGAAAAATCTCATCTCAGTCGTTGTATTAGAAAGCAAAGGGTACTCAGTAGCTTTCTCCAAAGGGAAGGCTCTCATGTGGCCCTCAAATGGGAGTTTGAACTCAGCCATGACTAGCAGAACTCAAGAGAGTGGACTTTACAAAATCATTGGTCAAGTTGTTCAAGCATTAGCTCACGAGATGATAAATCCTTGCGAGCTATGGAACAGAAGGCTTGGACATCTTAACTACAATGCACTCCTAGATTTGCAAAAGATGGTAACGGGTATGCCAGTTTTTTCATTTGAGCATGATAGTGTTTGTAGAGGCTATGCTCTCGATAAGAATACAAAGAAAGCTTACCCTCACAGTAATAGAAAAACTAATGGCATTTTAGATCTTATTCATTCTGATCTTTGTGGACCTATCACTGCTCCGTCTATGAATGGTTGTCTTTATTATATCATTTTTATTGATGATTGTTCTCGTAAAACTTGGAATTATTTTTTGAAGACTAAAGATGCATCTTTCAGCAAATTTCAGGATTTTAAGAATCTTGTTGAGAATCAGACAAGTAGACACATCCGTGTTTTCAGAATAGACAATGGAAAAGAATTTGACTCCCACAAGTACGATGATCTCTGTCAGGCTCCAGAGATTAAGAGGGAGTTGATTGTGCCTTATAATCCTCAGCAGAATGGGGTTGCAGAAAGAAAGAACAGAACGATTTGTGAAGTGACCAGAGCCATGATGTGTGATCAGAATCTACCTTTATCTCTTTGGGTCGAAGCTGCAAGCACTGCAGTCTATAAGATTCAGAGAAAGATTGATCAAATGGTTAAGTTGAATGAAAACTAGAAGAAGGGTACTTCAACAGATTATCAAAATACAAGGTAAAGTACAGAGGTCCTTTGACAACTCATCTCAACCAGTTGGACAACATAAAGCTAAATCGGCCAGTGAACGGGCAACTCCTCAGTTGGTCTTCAATGGTAATATTTGATGCCCAAGGGGCATCCTTTGTAAAATAGTTTGCCTCTAACCCTTCTCCTTTGTATTTTGCTTCTTACTTGTATTTTACCGCATTTCATTTTCTTCATTTCACCATTTCATCTTTTATTTTTTGTACATATATGCTCAACTAACATTTCATTTTTGTATATATATTTGTGCAACTTATGTTTTATTTGATGGCTTCTATATATTCTATGTGTCATTGATATATCCATTTGGCGAGAAATGTTTTTATTGTGCAGATCACAGATTCTAGATTCTCGCATGTTTTCCAAAGATCAAGCACACGTCCCCATATGGAGCCAACTGTTACCTCCCTAGTTGCACCAGGAAAGACTGACGATGATCAACAAAGATTGAACAAGTCATTTTTTCAAAATCAGAGTTCAGAAGTCCAACCGGGCCTTATATCCCCTTCAAAATTCTTTCATCTTCTTCTGCTTTTATGCATGATCCATACCCCGTTGGGGGAGTTGTAATAAAATGAGCTAGCATGAGGTCTTTCTTATGTAAAAGACTCAGCTCCCTAAGAGTTGATCATCAGTACATACTCTAGAGTGTTTTTTTACACTTGTTAACTATATCTTGCTCTTTAGCAAGTTATAATTTCTAAGTTTTTTCACTCGCTACCTCCAAAGCTGGAGTGTATACTAATGGTTAGGCCTTAGTGTGTGTTGTATGAGTCTAGTGTCTAATGTATATTACCATGCTAGTCATTTATCTAGAGTCTTATGGACATGCATTAGGTCCCTCTACGACTTTTTTTAATTATTTTAAGAAGTTTAAAATTTCCCGCAAAACAAAAATTTTACCTTGTAATTTGATGTAATAATAAAAAATTGGTACTAGGAGGCATTATATGCCTTGGGGAGTATCGTTTTCTAACCCAGAATACCCCTTATACCCCTGTATCCCCTTTTCCAAAGAAATTATCGACATTTTCTCATTAAAAAGTCAATTTTACTCTAAAAAAGGTGAATAAAAGACAAATAAATCAGCATCCCTATTTTTTAGGAAACTTGTCTGGGACATGTTTTGAGTTAACTCACCCTCTCTCTTTGTTCACTAGGTGATAGTGGCACTTGATGGTGAGTTAGGGTGAGTTAAGTGGTAAGTGATGATGAGCTAGTGAGTGGTTAACTCAACTCGGTGGAGATCTCAATGAGCAAGTGCGCCCTCTCTTGGGAGGTGGCGCACTCAATCCCAAGGAATGTGCACACCTCCCTCTTGCTATGTGGCATCATCTCACTCTCCTTTACTCTCACTTGTGGCGCCTTTGCTTGAGTTAGTTTGGGATGTGGCACTCAATCCACCTTCCATTTATCTCTCTCACCTTGGGATGTGCGCCCTCTAGTTTTGGGAATTGCTCCCACTTTATTATTTAAACAAGCAACCTCCTCTCTATTTGGTTAATGAGATTTTTGATGAAGCTTGCGGTTGTACTATCAATGTAACACTTTAGCTATTGGAATAAAAGGCTTCGGAGAAATGGTGGCTTGTTCTATTGTGTGAATGATCATTGTCATGTGCTTCAATCTTATGAGGTGATGTTGTTTTAATTTCTTGCTTTTTCAATTGTTGGTTTGGCCTTTGAAGGGGTGTTGTCACCCAGTAGGATAGGATTATTAAGCTTGTTTGATTTTTCAATGCTATTGTTTGTCTATTTGAGAAGTTTTGATGTGCATGCAGGTTTCGATTAACTAACATGCTATTCAAGTTTCTCTTGTAGGTGACAGCAAGAAGTTAACAATTTTTTGCAAGGATTTGCAGCATAAAGGATCACATTGCTTGGAGAGGTGGCTGAGCTAGCTTGCATCTTCCACAACTCCAATATTCTAAAGACATAGTTCCTCATCATTCCACTAGGAGACCCCATTGCCCAAGGGTTCCAAGCTATCAAGCTTATCTATCTCTCTTTCACAAAATCTAAAAAATTCTTTGGTTACTTTCCTTGCATGCAATAAGTAGAGTTTAATTTAATTGTGAAGTTAAATTTGATTTCATTTTTGCATGCATGCAAGTTAGATCTAGATTTCCATTTCATTTCATTATCTAAAGCTAGATTTATAATTTAAAAAGTTCATCTTTTAAGCAATTTTCATATTTAAATCTAAAGCTAAGAGGTAGATAGATTATAAGAGTTTCATTTTCATATTTGGCAATCTCAGTGCCTCTTTGTTTGCTGTCCCGAACAGCAAACAAAAAGCCACTAAGAAGGCTTGCTTTTGCTTGCTTTCTTAGTCAAACCTTGCTAACTTTCCTTAAGCTTTCTTTCGGTATTTTTTGCATAAAGTCTAATATCTTTTGTTGGCCGTCCCAAATCAATTTTGGTCAACTTTCTTCCACTTTTGCTTGCTGTTTTTTCAGGTTTAGCGAACAGCCAAGGGGAAACTCTGCCCGAATTTCAAGGATCCAGAGCATCCGGGACACCACCCAAGGCGTCTAACTTTCTTCCAATCTATTTTTTTCACAATAAATTTGTACGTTTGTTGGCCTTGAGTTATAAAAGGACCACAAACATTCTTACAAAGATTTGTAACCGAAAAAGAAGAGTGGGATTACCCACTAGGCTTGCCATTTCCCCAGCCCCTGGGGGAGTTGTCTCTTTTTTGCATTTTGTCTCTTTCATTTACTTCCTTTTATTTTTGCAAGCTAAAATAAATCTAAAATAAACCCAAGCACCGCAAAACATTAGTTTAGTTTCAATTCCTAGATTAGTTAGTTTAGATTTCAATTTTGCAATTTATTTCAGTTATTTCAATTTCGCAAAGTAGCTAACCTTCCCCCTTAGGGCCTTAGTATGCTCTCAACCATTGCGAGCTTTGCTTGATCTGTGGTGCAATCAGAAACGAAACTAAGTAGTGTGGAGTAGTTTAACTAGGACCAATACTCATGGGATTGCATGTGACTTCAGGGGGAAACTTTGAGACCTAATCTCTCCTCGTTGGAAGTCCTGCAGTTTTGTGTGTACCCATTTGAGGGATAATTGCTAAAGGGCCACACATTAGATTAGATTTTACCTTTTTTACACTTACAATTTTGCATGCATGCACAAAGTGGACTTGCAACATCAATCCACTTCACTGAATTAACCCACTAATTCAACCACTCATCATTTAATAATAAAATTCACCAAGAACATTGCAACACATCTCGCAACAACACTTTACATTATTGGCACTGGTCTACTTATTTCATTTTGCTTATTATCAAGTACTTTCATTTCCTTTCAAGTACTCACATTTACTTTCAAGTATTATCAATTGGTTATTATCTTTTCCCTTGAAGTATTTCAGTTACTTGATATCATTTGTATAAGCAATTGTCTTATTGTCATATGCTGCTAGATTAGTTGTATTTACTTTTGCTTCATTTAACTCCTAGATTTATATTTCTTAGCTTTAGCAAGCCTTAGATTCTTTTATTAGGGACTACCCCCCTTGGCTTCACTAGGAGTTAGCCTAGACAGAGGAATCGAGTGTCAAGTGACAGCTACCCAATTCGAGACTTGCCCCCAAGGCCACACCCAGTGGATTGAAGATTTCTTCCATGTGACCCAAAGTGTGGATTAGGCGGCAACAAAGCTTAATGGATATATCTTTCTTGGAGCATATGTGAAGTGTAAGGGTTTTCTCCTATTATCGTGTATCTTATTGTTCTAATGCTTCTAATCGTTGCTTATGGTTGTAGGGTTGCTAGAACTTGCTTTGTAGGGCCAAGAGAGAAGAGTATATCTACCCTATTGGAAGGGTTTTATGAGTGGAGTTTCTCCCCTCTTTAATACTTGGTTGTCTTATACATGGTGGTATTCTCTTGCATCTAACAAGTGTCGAGAATCTTTGTTGACCCATTGAGGGGTTTTGCTCAAGTGTCGAGAATCTTTGTTCCATATCTAAGTGTCTCTATTTGAGGCTAGGATATCTTTGTTCAAGCTCTGAAATCTTCAAGTTCTGTGCAGATATTTGTGATTTCAAATTTGTGTTAGTGTATCCCTCTCTATGGCCTATGCCTTCTATTCATGTATAATCTCAAATAGTTCTTCTTGAACCTAATGGAGTTCTATCATCCAATTCAACAATCTCTAGTATTGCAAACAAGGTGTCAGAATCCGAGATGGGGGAGTCTCAGTTGGGTTAGGCATTTTCCCAATAGATGCAAATCAAGGCTTACACACCAAAAAAGGTCACAAAATGAACCCTAACACAGTCAGGATCTCACTGAAAAAGACTAAGAAATTTCATCTCAAGCAAACAGAGCCTCATGTGGGTAGAAAGAGAGCCCTCATGCACATAGCATCTGACAGAGAAATCTCAACTCAAGATCACCTTGGGCCTTTTCCCAATAGATGCAAATAAAGGCTTACACACCAAAAAAGGTCACAAAATGAACCCGTACACAGGCAGGATCTTACTGAGAAAGACTGAGAAATTCCAGCTCAAGCAAACAAATCCCTCATGTGGGTAGAAAGAGAGCCCTCGTGCACATAACGTCTGATAGAGAAATCCCAATTCAAGGTCGCCCTGATGCCAATAGGCACAAAAACCCCAGGCAGACCAATATAGGAAGACATGAGAAAGAAACAGGTAGACTGTAACATCCCCGGCCATCAACCCCACTGCCGGGCAATGCTACTACGCGGAACATTCACATACATATATATAACATGCATATTAAATCAAATGAATGCATTTAACATAGAATTACTGCCTTTATACAGACTTAAATAGAATTAACAATAAATATCATTGCAATGGAATACATGATAATATTATAAGCATCACAGACATGCATTTTAACTGAAATTAAACACATAATGATACTTATCTTTGAAACTGCAGTAACTCCACCAACTACATGCAGACCTTCCACGAACTTCCCAGCCTTAGACCACGCTGCTCATCACGCTCAGCAGTGGGTCACCCCTGAGTTGGGACTAAGCTCCACCCAAGACAAGGGAATCCTAGACTAGGCTGAGGTTACAGAAAAACTGCACAGAGAAACCGGAAGGATTCTCTCCAGGAGCCTTCTTACGCCCACTACTCACAGACTCTCATTCCCCACATGCCTGTTCCACCCGAGAGTATACACCTTCACAAGCACAATCCATCGGTGCTTCACCTCCCTCTCTGGGTCTCGGCAACAGGTCGAATCAGGAATTCTCAGAGCTCTGTAGCTGGTGTTGGACTCTCTCTGGGAGAAAACCACTTCCCAGCAAACTCTCTCACTTGGAGAGAGCTGCTCACAGGCCTGACAACCTACCTCTTCAACCACAGGCCTGACAACCCGGTTCTTCAACCAGTTTTCAACTCAATTCCCGCAAGTTCAGGATAACAGCAACAGCATTCGGTTAACTCACGGGTGACAGCAACAACAGGAAAATTGGGTGTGGATGTCCAAAAACGGCAACAGTCCACTAAGACGCAGCATGATTCATGTAGCACATAGAACAACAACCCAAACGGTTAAGCACGAACTCGGATTTGCAGTGTGAATAAATTCGATTCAAAGGACACACAGGAGACACGGCTCAGTCCACGGGTTTGCCACTGGATTTCAGAGTGCGTGACAAGGAATCAGCACAGAAGTCGAACGCAAACTCAAACGGTTCAGACGAAGGATGTATTGGCTTCTCAAGAAAACATCACAGGCTTCGAGTTTCAGAGTTGCGTGAAGCATACAGAGATCAGACGCGTCGGCAACATCGTTCTGGTTTTCAAGGTGCGTGACAAGAAAATTAAGCAGAGGTCGATCACAAACTCAAAACGGTTCAGATAGTGGACGGCAGAATGGAGGACGAACCCCCATCACGGCCCAATTCTTGGGTTAAATTGCATGTGCCTAGGCCGACATATGTCGCCCATGAAGTTGCATGCACTCCATCAAGTATGCGTACCCTTTTGCACACGTTGGAGCTGCATGCGTTGCCTCTCCCAGAACTTAGGATAAAAACATACCTTTCACACCACTTTGGAATAATAATAAATTATTATTCTCAAGGACTTAAGCCCCTAAGATTAACCCCTCTTTCCAACCTTTCAGCCCCCTTTCCCTTACCCACCTTGTGGAAGCTTAGTCCCCCATCACTCTTTCTTCGCGCTCGATCTACACTCAGCAATGTTTAATCTTTATTAATGTTCTGCATAATTACATATACAAAAACAGGCTCCTGACCTTTAACACTTAGGTTCTCTGGCCTAATAAACACATAAGCCCACCAGCTTATCAATACTCGACTCACCAGCCTACAAAACATGATTTACAATTCATAAACATGATCACAATTCATAAACATGATTACAACAGGGCTCGTCCTTGGGGATATTACATAGACATAGAACATGAAACCTTCACACAGGCAGAAACAAAGTCCTCACATGGGTTGACACAAGAAGGCATAGAACCCTCGCACAGGCCAACACAAGAAGAAATAGAACCCTTGTGTGGGTTGACGTGAACAAACACCTATATGCACACACAAGAAGATCTAGGGAATAGATGAACAAACACATAACACAAAACTCTCACACATGATGACACAAAAACCTCACAAAGACAAAATGAAAAAACATGAGGATTTATGCACTCATAAATAGTGAACATCGTTGCTTGAAATTCATTAAAGTTTTATGTTTGCATTAGCAATGGTTTCATGATAACTGATATACTTTAGAATTAACTTGAGAAAAGAAAGTCGTGATGACTTATTTGACCCATAAATAAATTTAATACAGTTGTGGGCATAAGACAGTACAAAGTTGACTTGTCTAAGGGGCGTGAAGATGACAGAGTTCAAGTGCTTGTATTTTTTCAATAGATGATCTTGAGAGATATTGAGCCTTTTTTGGAGCTCTCGTTTGAAGGGAGATATTGGAGGAGCAAACAAGGAGTTCCAACGTTAATAGTAACATACTTTTATATGATGTGAAATTTATAATAATATTAGTGCAACATGTGACCGAAGGTAATAATGAATGTTAATGTGAGAGTTCGAGTAAGATTGTGTATGACTTGTTCTTGGCACTATTTTCGATATTTAATGAAGAATGAGTCAGCCACATTGAGGGGTGTTCCTACTACTATTTTTGAGATGACATCGCTACTTTAAGGTTCCTCATTGGCATGTGGAGGAGTTGCTATCTTCAGGTTGTACACTAGTTTGAGCAGTTGTTAGGGAATCATTTTTGGGGCTTTTTTGCGGGTGGTTAGTATTGTTATTGAGGATATTTTGAGAGGATTTTATGGAGTTTTAGCATTGTTGTTGAGGTATTGCCAACATGAAGGGTGTTCCCATTGAGCAGATTTACATGCATGATGAGGTGTTGGTCTTGTTATCCCCTATCCTAGGGATAACTAAGGAGATTATGTCTCGAGGCCCACAGGTCCTAGACATGGAGTACCGAGAGCCAGACGACTTGAGCTTGGCCTCGGAGGGCCCATTTTTTCTTCAGTGCATCCCATCTATCAGCAGCAGCAGCATCCATCCCACCAGCCTGGTCCTGAAGTAGCAGTGGGTCTTGCTCCATGAGGTAATGAGTCTGGGTATCATGGTATGTGTCACTCTGATTTTCGAAGCATTTGAATATGTTGCAGTGAACTCTCCTTTATTTCATAACGTTGCTTGGAAATTATGCTCTTTAACTTGTTCATACCTAGGGGGGTGACAGAATGCCCTAGTAAGTTGGTTCCCTTTAGGATGAGTTGCCACTAGGTGAGTCTATGAAAGGTCATCGTCCATTCCTTCCACACTTACCATTTTTCATCATTATCCCTCTCATCTTCCCCTACCTTGGTTCGGGCATTGGGTTTCCCACACTAGGAAGGGTTGTACCTTGCCTTGTGGGAAGAAGGGGCTAAAGGCCCAAAGGGTAAAAGAAGCCGACAAGAGTTAAAAGCCAAAATAAAACCTTTGAGATGCTTTGCCCAGGGATTCCCGAGAAAGCAATAAAAGGCTTCTCAGTTAAAAAAGGGAACCCGTAAGATAAAATAAAACTCAAGGTCTAGTTGGTGGATGGGAGGTCTCATCATGAGTCGACCTATTAGGTCCATGGGCATGTAGCAGTATGACACTACCATCTATCTAGTCACCAAACCAAGGTAGTAACTCTTGGTGGCATAGCCAAGGGAAAGGGGGTCTCATCACGAGCCAGCCTTCTCATTTCCGTGAAGTGCTTGTGGGTAACGTTGTCACCACGCCAGGACAGTGTCCCCCAGCTATTCTCTTGAAAAGAAAAAGCAATAAGACAAAGAATAAAATGCGTTGAATGGGCTAGGAAACAATAGCATCCATGACAAGGTGCAGCTCGCCCTCTACAAAAGCACCCACAGGCAAGATCTACATTTCCCCGTTATCACTGCACCCTTTGCCCAAACATTCCCCCTGCACCATTTCACACACTTACATGACCTAGATTGGTCTTCACTTGGGAAACACCCCAAACTTGAGGAGGATTAGCCCAATAGGACATCCTGAGACCCTCTCCAAACCTGACTTGTTAAATTGCATAATGTCTTTGAGCATTTGTCTGGGTAAAGGGGGGTTTGATGCACATGTTTGGGTAATTTGATTATTGGATGTGATTGACATTGCTATGATCCCTGTGACTTATGATCCCTATGACTCATGATCCCATGGAGGGCGTACCTGTTGTTGCTGCAGGACCATGCCCGGTGGATAGGTACATATGGGGAGATGATTAGCTAGGACCTCCATGGGGCTGAAAGCCCAGCAGATGGATGTTGTGACCCCAACCAAGGGCAGAGAGACACCAGAGGACGGCACCAAGAAGAAAGAAGGATGTTTTCCCCAAGACACTCTGGCAGGCCTAGACCCAGGGGGGGTCTTGCCCTTCCACCATGACATTGGCCCTTGAAGGCCCCTGACATCATCATGTTGACCCTTGACGTCATCCAGTTAGGGTTTTCCATTTATGAGCACAGTTGGGTGCTAGTTGGCATGTGTGGCAGCATTTGAGGCCTTTGGAGGCCAAGCGTTTTGCATTTGAGGCCTAACGTTCCATGTTGGGGGTCTAACGTCACCCTAGAAGGGCATGACATCATCCCTAAAAGTGAAATTAGGGTTTTAATTATTGAATTTATGTAAAAACTGGATTTTTTATGTAATTTGGCAATGTCAGCGTTTTATGACCTAAAAAATAATTAAAGGTCATTGATATTGTAAAAATAAGAGATAAAACTCTCATATTTTTTCATCATTCACTCATCACACAAGTGGTGGTCTGAAATGCG